>JANFCV010000591.1:0-46760 GCA_024500475.1 Phthorimaea operculella
ACGTTTCGTATAGGTACATACACTACAACACACTGCATCGATGTACCCCTTACTGTTAAAGGGTGTCAAAATAGCCTATTTGCAGCAAATATATAAATCGACCACAGTCACCACCACCTCATTATTCTAAAGTTTAAGACGGCCCTGGTTTAAAAAAAAAACACATAACACCGGTATGAACTGCGGCGTGGCAATTCACATTTCTATCTAACGCCGCGATGTATATCGAAATATTATCTTTAGTTTGGATTACAATTAAGCAGCAGACTCTGCTTAAGATACGGAGATACAGTACAGGGGGTCACAAGCGGCTTGAAGCGATTCGTAAATAATGCACGCTTTGCGCGCGGATTGAAGGCAGTGCTTAGAACTTAGCCGGCGACACATTTATTGTTAAAATTTTATATATTGTCATTAAATGTAATGCATAATACAGGGTGTAAGGGACGGTGTACCGAAAACTTTGCAGGCGTGATCAGAGTCCCATACAAAGTCAGTCAGCTGATCGCGAATTTTGTATGGTAGGTCGGAAATTTTTCTCGTTTCCACCATTGGCTCCATATTACTAGTTGTTCAGTTTCGTGGTCTAATCACGCCTGCAAAGTTATCGGTACACCGTCCCTTACAGCCTGTATAATATGCGGTCGTCCAAATAAAAAGGGACCTTATGGCAGAAATGAGTTATCGACATGGCTAAAATCTACACAAACGTACCTAACTATAGGGCCAACAAGAACCAACCTCCAAGAACCAACCCCTTCCTTTATTTTACGATTTTTTGTAGCTCACCTCACTGATTGAAATTTTGAGTTACGTGAAATTTGAAGTTTAGGTTTGTCGTACAAAAAAGTTACGGTATAATTTGATGGACTATGATCATTTTAGAGTGCAAAATCATGTAAAATCAATATTTTGTAACCAAGTCATCAAAAAAGTTGGTTTTCGGGCGCTTACATGGCGTGTGCTGCGCTGGAAAAACTTTAAGATATGTAAAAAACATGTTCTAGCTAGAGAATCAAAGTTCTAGTATATTAGGGCTGACTAAAAGTCCAGGATGATATATAATATGCCTAACTCCTAAAATTAACTCACACGAAATAAAGTATTCAAAATTTACATTTAAATTTGGAGGTGATTTTTAAACAACTTATTTCGATTATAGTATTTATCTATAAACAAATAAATATGTTAGTTACGTCCCTCATTAAATGTAGATGAAAACTACCCTTTTCGGTAACTATCAATGACTACTGTTGCAGAAATTATCTACACTTATATAATAAAGAGGAAAACTTTGTTTGTTTTTTTGTTTTTTTGTTTGTTTGTTTGTTTGTTTGTTTGTATGTAATCGATAGACTCCGAAACTACTAGACCGATTTCCAAAATTCTTTCACTATTAGAAAGCTACAACATCCCTGAGTAACATAGGCTACTTTTTACTACGGGAAAATTCCTCATTCCTACGGGAAAACGGTTAGCAGCAGGAAAACGGGGCAATAAAGCAGATATTACCCAAATTAGCCAAACCGCTTTACCGATCCTCGCGAATTTTGGCACTGATATTACTATCATATAAAAGACGGACATGGTCAGCCCTCGAGGATCTGGAGTACCTGATGAAGACCACCAGCATCCCATATAAACTATAAGAGATACGGTCATGGCTTCATAGAAAAAGTTGTTCACTATGACGGGCCGCTTCTGCTGGCACATGGTCATCGAGGATCTGGAGTACCTGATGTAGACCACAAGCATCCCATCTAAACTATAAGAGATAGGGTAATGGTTCCAAAGTAAAAGTTATTCAGCACGATAGGCTGCTTCTGCTGGCACATGGTCACGAGGGTCTGGAGTACCTGATGTAGACAACCAGCATCTCATCTAAACTATAAAAGATTCGGTAATGGCTTCAAAGTTAAAGTTATTCAGTATGACGGGCCGCTTCTGCTCGCACATGGTCACGAGGGTCTGGAGTACCTGATGTAGACCACCAGCACCCCATCTAAACTTTATTAGACTCGGTAATGGCTTCAAAGTTAAAGTTATTCAGCATGACGGGCCGCTTCTACTAGCACATGGTCACGAGGGTCTGGAGTGCCTGATGTGACCACCAGCATCCCATCAAAACTATAAGAGATACGGTAATGGCTTCAAAGTTAAAGTTATTCGCCATGACAGGCCGCCTCTGCTGGAACATGGTCATGATGAGTAACTTCTGCTAGAATGGATTAATGGACTTTTTACTACGGGCAAAGATCCCATTTCTACGGGAAAACAGGTAAGTAGCAGCGAGTGAAACCACTGGGCGGGCCGCTATCGTAGATATAAAGATTAAGTACAAATATCAGTTCCGCAAATTGAACTGAATTTGCGCGTCGGCACTTCGGCATGAAGCTTGACGTTTTTGTGCCTCAAAACTAGATGAGGCTGCTAGTTTTCTAAAACGTGCTATCGGTGTGTCAATAAGAAAATAATATCTTATTCCCGCGGTAAAACGGTAAGCAGCTGGAATCGAAAAATATAGCGGATATCACCTAATTCAGCAAAACCGCTTATCTGGCTCTGATATGGACTACTTTTTTCAGCACTTGAGGATCTGGAGTACTTGTTGGAGAGCACTAGGAGCACAGCTAAACGATAAGAAATAGGTACAATAAGTAAAAGTTGTTCAGCATGACAGGCCGCTTTAACTCGCACATGGTCATCGAGGGTCTATATAGTAGAGTACCTGATGTAGACAGCACCAGCATCCCATCTTTTAGAGGTACGAGTAAAGAATTCAAAGTAAAAGTTTGTTAGAATGAGACATTTATTTACACTGGTAACATCAAATAACTATGTATGTAGCGACATCTGTTGTACAATAACTGTAACTTATTGTCTGTGGTTCAACGCTCTTTTTCAAAAATAAAGTTGTCCGTCATCGGCTGTTCAACTGTAAACGTCGTTTTATTAGGTTATGGGCCCAGTATGCCCTATAGTTAATTTAAAAGTCATTTATTTAGCTAGATTAGGCGCAAGGTGCAAACAGTGCTAAAGACTCAATGAGAAAAACAGTTAAAAGTGAAAATTAACAGAAATGGCATCAAACTCATTTTTGGCAAGCGTACCCAAGTTGAAAGGGCGCGAGAACTACCACGAATGGGCTTTTGCAGCGGAGAATATGCTAGTTCTGGAAGGCATGCAGACATACATTATGAAAAGTAAAGGCGAGCCATTAACAGGAACCGCAGCAGCTACAGCAGCCGCAGAGGACGCAAAAGCGAAAGCCAAGTTAATTTTGACGATAGACCCTTCACTTTACGTCCATATTAGAGAAGCAACCAGTGCACATGATTTGTGGCAGAAATTGCAGGCAATGTTCGATGATTCTGGTTTCGCAAGAAAAATAAGCCTAAGATTCGTTTAGATACTTGTGATTCGATGACTACCTACGTAACGCAACTTATTGAAACCGCCCAGAAATTGTCAGGAACGGGATTTAAAGTGGATGACGAGTGGATCGGCTGTTTAATGCTGGCAGGATTACCGGAAAAATACTTCCCAATGATAATGGCTATAGAACATTCTGGAATCGCCATTACTTCAGATGTTGTGAAGACCAAGCTAATAGATTTGGCAGGTAACGATTCCGAAGCCGGTAGCGCATTCCTCAGCAGAGGGCAGCACAATCGACGTTTTTCTAATGTTGGCAGCTCTAATAAAAGATTGACAGATCGAGTCATCATGGTGGCGGATTGTCTATGTCTCAGATGAACGTGAACAGAAAAACCGAAAAGATAAAAGTCATATTACTTGCCATCGATGTGGAAATACAGGGCACTATAAAAATCAGTGTATGCAGAAGAATACACAGCAAACCAAGAAGACACACGCTTTTTCGGCAGTTTTCCTGAACGGAAATTATAGTAAAGAAGACTTTTATCTAGATAGTGGTGCGAGTTGTCACATGTCGACGGATGTAAACAAAATGCAAAATGCATGTTATTCGCCAAGTGTGAAGGATATCATGGCAGCAAATGGATGTTCCATGCCAGTGAAGTGCTCAGGCGATGTGCAAATAGTGACTGTTACGCCAGATTGCAATTTTGAGGTTACTTTGGAGAACTGTTTATGTGTACCTAACCTCTCAACAAACTTGATATCTATCAGTCAACTGCACAAAACAGGAAACAGAGTGGAGTTTTACCTGATCGTTGCAATGTTTACAATCGACAGAACGAATTAGTGGCAACAGCGTTCGAGCAAGACGGTGTTTACAAGTTAAATATTGAGAAACCACAGTGTTTGTTTACATCATCTTCAGAGGTCGTCAACAGCGAAATATGGCATAGAAGATTAGGCCACTTGAATATGAACGACCAGAATAAGATGAAGAATGGAGCAGTAACAGGAATATCATATTCAGATAAGTCAGAGATCAACAAGGGACATGCACCGTGTGTTGCGAAGGGAAGCAGTTTCGCTCACCTTTTGGGCAGCCAGGGACGAGAAGCAGTCAGCCTCTAGATACCGTCCATGCTGATGTCTGCGGACCAATGGAGGCAACCTCGATCGGTGGAGCAAGTCAGGTGATGGTGCATATTCCTAAAGAAAAGCGGCTCAAGTGGGATACTAAGTCGAAGAAGCACATTCTAGTTGGTTTTTCGGAGAATGTCAAAGGCTATCGAATCTATGATCCCGTGAAGAGGTGTGTCACAACTAGCAGAGACGTAATTATCCAGGAGAACACTGAAAGAAACTGTACAAATGACTCAGTTGTCACAGTTTCAGTTGGGGATAGTGTTCAGGATAGTGTCCAAACAGAAAAGTCAGAGACAGGCAGAAATATTAAGTGTAAAGAGGAAGAGACAAAAGAAGAGCATCTAGATATTTCTTCAGAATCAGAGTACCTTAATGCCGAGACTGATTTGGATTCTACATTACAGCAGAGTGAGGATCTAGAAGCCGATGACGGACAACCGGAACCAGTATCAGACGAAGCAGCACCACAGGCACCAGGACCACAAGAAGCATTAGTCAAGCGAGCGAGGAAGCAGCCGGAGCGGTATGGGTTTTCGAACCTATGCATGTCGAATCCAGAAGTCAGCAGCGATCCTTCCAGTGTACGTGAGGCTCTGGAGAGTCCAGACCGTGACAGCTGGATCGAGGCAATGAGGACGAGTTGCAATCTTTCGAGGACAATGATGCGTGGGTACCAGTGGATGCGTTACCTTCAGATAAAACTCTAGTGCAGTGCAAGTGGGTGTTCAAAAGAAAGTCAATAGTGATAACAGTGTGCGGTATAGAGCGCGATTGGTAGCAAAGGTTTCACGCAGAGACCAGGAATTGACTATCAAGAGACTTTTTCACCAGTAGTAAGACATTCTACTTTAAAATTGTTATTTGCATTGTCTGTACAGTTAAATTTAGATATCACTCATCTAGATGTGAAAACAGCTTTTTAAATGGCTATATCAAAGAAGACATTTATATGGTTCAACCGGACATAAATTGTGATGATAGTAATAAGAAAAAAGTAATTGTGAAATTGAATAAAGCAATTTATGGGTTGAAGCAGTCCTCTAGATCTTGGTATGAGAGAGTAGAACAATGTTTATGTGAACTAGGTTTCAAAAAGAGTCATTTAGAGCCATGTGTATTTACAAAGATGAATGATAAAGTAAAAATAATTATTGCATTGTATGTTGATGATTTCTTTGTATTTTCTAGCTGCAATAATAAATTAGAGACTGAAAATGTTATTTCTGTGTTGAGTTCTAACTTCAAGATAATAGTCGGGGAATTCTGAAAATTCAATGTATGGCGCCAGTTGAAGCACGCCTTTACAGCAATTTTTTTTTGCGATTAGATACCTTTAAGTAGACGTGTGCGCCGCGCCGCCGCGCCGCCGCCGCCGACGATTTCGGTCACGCCGCCGCCGCCGATGGATAGACCGGCGTGAAATCGGCGTGGACTTAAATGTGCCTATTTTATATAATTTGTATCGGAAGTCCTTTAATTGGCGGAATAATGTATTAAAATAACTTTGTTTACTAAGATTATGGCATGCTGACAAACAAGGGCAGTAGAAATGGACAGCGGCTGCCCTCAGGAAGGTGTCCTGTCCTCCCTGCTCTGGTCGATTTGGAGTGGACTGTCTGCTCAACGAGCTAAACTCGGCTAACCTTCCCACGCAAGGGTCCAGATGGGGTAGTAAGCCAAAATACACGATGTGGCTGTACACCGCCGTGGTGAGGCCTATGATCACCTACGGCTGTGTAATATGGACCAAGAAGATGTCCATGACCACCTACATCAATACCCTAAATGGACTCCAGAGACTTGCTTGCTTGATAATAACTGGGGACATCTTCTCCACGCCCACTTTGGCCACGGAGGCGCTGCTTAACCTGCCGCAACTACACATTTTTGTGCAGAAAGAAGCTAGATTGTCCATGGTTAGAGCGATTGATATGGGAAGGGAGAGCTGGCACTCGAGTGTCATGAGAAACCTGAGGGATAGTGTCATGAATATTCCGCTCATGAAAATGTCATCTGATGCGATGACGTCGCATGACTTTGTGAGGTTCTTCAAAGTTATAATACCCGAAAGGGCTGAATGGAAGGAAGACACTATTCCTCCCATTTTCAGGAAGGCTGAACAAGTATGGGTTCACGGATGGGTCCAGGAGAGAGGGAAGTGCTGGCTATGGAGTGTACTGTCAGAAACCCAAGGTCACCGGGTCTATTAGCCTGGGAACGTTCGCAACCGTCTTCCAGGCTGAGATGTACGCTATCATTGAATCTTTTTATCTCAGCCTGAAATACAAAGGCAAAAGGATACTCATCCTATCGGACAGTCAGGCCGCGCTAAAGACATTACATTCCGATAACGTGTGTTCCAAGCTGACCATGGAGACCATTGCGCTGCTGAACCATCTCGGCACCGAAATTATGTGACTTTGGGCTGGGTCCCAGGTCACTCAAACATAGGAGAAATGAGACAGCAGACGAACTGGCTGGGAAGGCCTCGGTCACGACCTGTGGGGCCGGAGCCAAACCTGGGCAACAATAAGCCTGCACTTCGGAGAGTCCTAAACATATGGGTGAATCAGCGAGCCCAAGAGCTCTGGAAGAGATCAGCAGGCCTAACACACTCTAAGCTGCTGATACGAGGATTCTCCCAGACGTATACTTCCGTGATACTATCAATGAACCGGAATAACCTCAGGATGATTACAAGGGCCTACGTGACGATGGTTTCTTACGCGAACCAGGAGAATCAAGTGCTAATATTTTTCTAAAATTATTAGTAAACACATAAAACTCCTGATCTAATTAAGGAATCTTGACGTATTTCATCGATTTTACTATGTAATAAGTGCTGACTTTCCAGTCTTAATTTTTTTTTTCAAAGCGTTCAACAGTTTCAGCACAAAAAGTGTGGTTATTTGGGATTTATTGCTTAAAAATATTAAATTTATACCCACGCCGATTTCACGCCGATTACGCCGCCGCCGCCGGTCTTTTTTCGACCGGACGCCGCCGCCGATCATTTTATCATCGGCGCACATGTCTACCTTTAAGCATGTTGTTTGAAACCTTAAAAGCGGAGACCCTCCGCCCGTCCGCATCACCCCCATTTTCTTTGAAATGTGTCAAAAATTATAAACTTTCCGGATTTATGAGTTAACTATAATAGTTACAAAAAAAGTGTCAAAGGACAAAATATTCCGTATTAAATTTTCTACTTAAATGTAATACATTTTTTTATTGTAACCACAGAATACATAATAGTACAGGTACAGAAGACGCACTCCGCCATAGCAATTCAACAAACATAAATCTTTATGCGCGATAATAAAGTACAATTTCCTTCGCGCCGACTTTGAATACCTACTTTTATATTAGCCTACTGATCGCGCGCGCAAGCAAAAATGAGCCGAATTGCTGCACGCGAAAGTTCATTTGCCGCAGACCGCCTCTGAAGGTCACAGCCGGCACGCTTTGTAGGGATGCGAATTTCAAATTTATATGAAAATAGGTACCTGAGAAAAGTGTACTGGAGTACACTTTCTACACCCAAGTAAAACAAAAATAAAATATTCTGTTAAACGTAGGATATTGAAAGAAAATCAAAGCACAAATATTAGAAAAAATATGAAAATTGCATTATCATACAAAATTAACGAATGAGGTAGGAAGCTGAGTTACTTAATACAGAATTGATAAAATAAAATAAATCTCGTGAAGAAATGCGAACGGCATCGGAGCGCGCGCGTAACGTGCGGCGCGCGGCAACCAACTGACTAACCTTCCCGGGGGTGTCGCCGCACGTACTTGCAACTCTATACCTACGCCGCGGAGTGCGCCAGGCCTGTTGTAACTCTTACGGTTTTCAAGATAAAACGATTTATATAAAAAAAAAAACCTTTTCCTGGAAAATCTATGAATGGCGCCAGTTGAAGCACGCCTTTACAGCAATTTTTTTTTGCGATTAGATACCTATAAGCATGTTGTTTGAAACCTTAAAAGCGGAGACCCTCCGACTGTCCGCATCACCCCCATTTTCTTTGAAATGTGTCAAAAATTATAAACTTTACGGATTTATGAGTTAACTATAATAGTTACAAAAAAAGTGTCAAAGGACAAAATATTCCGTATTAAATTTGCTACTTAAATGTAATACATTTTTTTATTGTAAGTATTATAGTTAACTCATAAATCCGTAAAGTTTATAATTTTGACACATTTCAAAAAAATGGTGAGACATCGGAAGTCTAAGGTTTCAAACAACAATAGTACCTAATCGCAAAAAAGCTATAAGGCGTGCTTCAACTGGCGCCGTTCATGGATTTTCCAGAAATTTTATATAAATCGTTTTATCTTAAAATAAGAAATTACAATAAAAATGTATTACATTTAAGTAGCAAATTTAATACGGAATATTTTGTTCTTTGACACTTTTTGTAACTATTATAGTTAACTCATAAATCCGGAAAGTTTATAATTTTTGACACATTTCAAAGAAAATGGGGGTGATGCGGACGGGCGGAGGGTCTCCGCTTTTAAGGTTTCAAACAACATGCTTAAAGGTATCTAATCGCAAAAAAATATTGCTGTAAAGGCGTGCTTCAACTGGCGCCATACATTGAATTTCCAGAATTCCCCGACTATAAGGAATTTAGGACAAGTTCAACAATGTTTAGGTATGAGAGTCAGAATTGATAAAAAGTCTAATATTATTACTTTGGATCAGGAACAGTATGTAGAGCAATTACTTGAAAATTCAATATGTTAAATTGTAAAGTTGCTAGTACTCCAATGGAATGTAAACTTGATATAGATAAGTCTGAAACTTGTGATGATAGTATTCCATACCAACAGTTAATTGGAAGTCTTATGTACTTATCAGTTCTTACTAGACCAGATATTTCTTTTTCTGTTAGCTTTCTTAGCCAATTTAATAAAAGTCATACTCATGAACATTGGAGTTATGCAAAAGAATTCTTAGGTATTTAAAGAAAACTAAGCATTATTGTTTGAAGTATGTAAAGGAAAAGCTGAACTAGTTGGCTATGTGGATAGCGACTGGGCTAGTAATATTATTGACCGTAGGTCTTATACAGGTTACTGTTTTGTAATGTCAGGTTCAGCTATCTCCTGGGAGAGTAAGCAGAGAACAGTGGCTTTGTCAGTATGGAGGCTGAGTACATGTCTATAGCGGAGGCTTGTAAAGAAGCAATTTATTTAAGATCTTTGCTATATGAACTGACTTTTAACTTATGTACTGTGCAATTGTATAATGATAGTCAAAGTGCACAGAAGTTGGTGGCAAATTATGCTTGTAATAGAAAAAGTAAACACATTGATATTCGTTATCATTTTATCAAAGATGTTGTTAAAGACAAAATAATTAATTTGAAATATTTGCCAACAACTGCTATGCCAGCTGATGTACTAACTAAAGCATTGATTCCTATGAAGAATTATAAATGTTTAGAAGGATTAGGGTTAGTCAGATAGAGATGGTAGAGTGTTAAAATAAAAATGGAAATTAATATTATAGAGATGTTTTGTTTATTTTATGTAGTTAGGATTTTAGAATGAGACATTTATTTACACTGGTAAAATCAAATAACTAAGTATGTAACGACATCTGTTGTACAATAACTGTAACTTATTGTCTGTGGTTCAACGCTCTTTTCAAAAATAAAGTTGTCCGTCATCGGCTGTTCAACTGTAAACGTCGTTTTATTAAAGTTGTTCAGCATGATGAGGCGTGTTTGCTGGCTCTTAGAAATCGAGGATGTGGAGTAATTAGAGTGGAAAACCAGAAGCTTAGCTCAACTGAAAGAGACGTAAGGCTTTATAGAAAAAGTTTTTAAACATGATGGATGAGCCACTTCTGCTGGTGATCGTCTTTTTCTACGGACAAAGATCCGATTCCCACGGGAAAACGGTGTTAGTAGCAGCGGGTAATACCACCGGCCTGGCTGCTAGTTTCAAATAAAGGTAAACAATTATCTTGATATGAATTTATGTAATAGTTGATACAATACATTAAGATAATAGTTAAGATGTAAGTAACAAAAAAAAAATATATAATAATAGATGTTTATTATAAATTATAACCGAATTACACAATTCTACCCGTGGGTGTCGTAAAGCGACTAAGGGATATTCATCCAGGAATGAGCAGCAGCGTTCCTGTAAATGTAACATCTTGGCACTGCGCTCACTGCGATTGGCGAGCGCAGTGCAAGGTGTTGAAGATATTCACAGGAAACGCTGCTGCCCATTCCTTGGATCAATCCATAGTCGCCTTTATCGACACCCACGGATAAAATGGGATGATGCTATTCTAAGCCGCACGAGTAATATATGCACATTTAATAATCAACATGCAGTATTTTCAAACAACTATACAATAATTGTTATTCAAAATTCGATATTTTTCGAGGTATTTTGCAAAGTTAATATCTCGGAAACTAGACACCGCCATTTTTTATGTGATCTTCCTAGCATAACAAAAACTTTTAAATCTTATCAGTAAAGCTCTTTTCACCAGTGTGCGTCCTGATATGATCATTTAAATTACCACATTAAGAATACTTCTTACCACAAATTTTACAAGTAAAACTCTTTTCAACAATGTGTGTTCGTATATGTTTTTTTAAATTACCGCTTTGAGAGAACTTCTTATCACAAATTTTACAAGCAAAACTCTTTTCACCAGTGTGTGTTCTGATATGCATTTTTAAACAATGACTTAGATAAAACTTCTTGTCACAAATTTTACAAGCAAAGCTCTTTTCACCCGTATGTGTCCTGATATGATCATTTAAATGACTACTTCGAGAAAACTTCTTGTCACAAATGTTACAGGCAAATTTCTTTTCAACAGGGTGTGTTCGCGTATGCCTTTTTAAACAACTACTCAGAGAAAACTCTTTGCCACAAATCTTAAAAGACAATGTCTTTTCATCAGTGTGTGTTTTAATATGCATCTTTAAATTATTATTTTGAGAAAACTTCATATCACAAATTTTACAAGTAAAGCTCTTTTCACCAGAGTGTGTTCTGATGTGATATTTCAAACTACTACTACAAGAAAATTTCTTATCACAAATTTTACAAGCAAAGCTTTTTACACCAGTGTGTGCCATTATATGCACTTTTAAACTACCACTTTGAGAAAACTTCTTGTCACAACTTTTACAAGCGAATTTCTTTTCACCAGTATGTGTCCACGTATGCCTTTTTAGACAACTACTTAGAGAAAACTTCTTGTCACAAATTTTACAAGCAAAGCTCTTTTGACCAGTGTGTGTCCTGATATGAGCATTTAAATGAGTACTTCGAGAAAATTTCTTGTCACAAATTTCGCAAGCAAATCTCTTGTCACCAGTGTGTGTTCTAATATGCGTTATTAAATTACTGCTTTGTGCAAACTTTTTATCACATAATTCACAAGCATAGGGCTTGTCACCTGTGTGCGATGTGATATGACGTATTAATTTACTTTTTTCTGTCGTAATATAAGAACAGGTGTCACATGTAAAATGCTCTGTGGTGATAGAGTGCATTTGATAGTGATATTGTAAAACACGTTCCATATTGGTAACAAACTTACACAGAGTACACGAATATTCGTTTTTTAAACGTTTGTTTGAATTATTTTCTATATTAGCTTGGAATTCATTTAACTTGGAAGGTCGAATATTACCTTTTGGCGAATTCTTACATTTGCTCATTTGCTGATTGACTGCCCCTAAAAAAAATAGGTATATATTAGGGCCTTTGAAGAATTGCGTAGACAGCGAGACATAGACATTGTATACCTACGTATAAGCTTATAATATCTAGCTATCATGTCGCGTGATGATAACTTCGACTTGTGTTAGAGACCACGGGATAAATTAATCTAGAGAATGAATAGCATATCTTTGATCCGAATTGTTACTTCTCGCATTTTGATAACCCGAAAATGGTTCATAGAATGCTTTGTTTCCAGATATATAATATTCCAATTTCTATAACATTCAATACTCAGAAAAAGTGCGGCGGATGTACGTTTCGTATTTACGTCCAGATGAACATGGAAGAAGGACCCGAAGAGGCTCGTGCGGGGGCGAGCGATGTGAGCACGGAAATTTGCGGCACCCTGATATCTGTCATTAACTTTAGAAGTACTAGGGCGGAAGCCAGAGGAGGGGCGAGCGCGAGCGAAGCGACCACTGATACTAGACAAACCGGGTGCGAGCGCAACGAGCACGGGACTTTTGGGCATAGGTTAGGTTAGAGACAGAAAAAGTAACGGAACGTACGTGATAGTAAACAAACCTGTGTCCGATATTTAATAACATTATAAATACAAAAACAGCAAGAAACTTGCCAAAAAAGTGTAAATTTTAAAGATAGTTCCCAAAGTGAAAAAACTATAAAGTGGATCGTCACAAAATACAGCGCTTCGCCCAAAAACAGCTCGGAAATATAAAACAAAAGACAGTACGTATCACATTTTCAAAAATTTAACGATCGAAATGCAAAAGAATATTTATGAATTAAAAATATCGATCAGCTGATTGGAAGATCACTGACGGGTGAAACGTCATAGACTTGACAGATCCCCAGTATTGCCAACCAAACGGTGTTTAAGGCTGCGTTCAGAAAAGAAATAACGTTATTTATTCGTTATCTTATCGTTGTCCCATCTGACGTTCCAATTTACGCAGCAACTTGTAAAAGGCAAGTTATACTGACCCGGTACCACGATACGTATGCGCTGCCGATAGCGTTACAAACAACACAAACAAACGTAACAACATGAGCGTCGTTAGTAATTCTGTTACTACAACCGAGATGGCGGGAGTATGCGCTAAAGTATGCGCGGGCTGCACGCTGGAAATACCGGACAGATATTACTTAACATGTTCGAATCCTAATTGCAAAGACCACTACGACTTAGTATGTGCAAACGTTCCAGAATTGCGATTTAATAACACAATGAAAGATGAGCATAAGAAAGCTTGGAAATGTCCATTATATATAGCAAAAATTCGAAAAATTGATTACATTAACACCCCAATTCGAAACCATACAAACCCCCCAGGGGAGAACAACCAACAGTACTGCGAGACTCCATACGGACAGAATGTTAGCATGAGAGTCCAGGGTCGTGGTCGTGGACCTAACGTGGTGTCTCCGGCTGATGAATCTGTGTGCTCACAATGGAAACACATTATTACTAGATGAGTCGTTGCCATTCGAAAACCAGCCACAATTTTACACCTCTGAAATCCCAGAAACAAATACACCAATTACCCTTCACCAGATCAACCAACTTATACAAAAATCTGCAGCATAATACTGAATTTATGTTGTCATCACTAAAGTCTACATTCCAAAGTGAAATTGAAAACGCCGTCGCAACATTAAAATCAGACTTTCAGAAAAATAAAGAATACCTCCAAAAAGAAAATACAAAACTGAAGGCAGATATTCATAAACTCGATTCAAAAATTATATTGCTACAAAATCAATGCTCTACTTTACAAGAAGAATACAAAAATATCCAAAAGAAACTTGACACGGAAAATACAGACTCAAACCCGGCTACTGCAACTATCCAAAATGCAACCAACCAAAATGCAAACGAAAAAACTTTTGTTCTTTATGGCCTTACCTACAATTATTGGGAGACTGAAGAAGACCTCATAAATCGAGTCACAAACGTTATCTATGATGTACTGAACATCAATATATCGAACGACATAGACGAGATTACTTTTATCGGGTAGAAAGGATACAAAAGACCTATAAAATTGAAATAATTAGCAAAAGATTAAAAAAATACATACTTGAAAACTCCGTATATTTTAAGGAAGCAGGCTTGAGCGTCTCAGATTACTTAAATGAAAAAGATTTGCGAGAACGAAGAGAACTACAAAAAGCCCTTAAATCTGCAAGAGAAAACGGGCACCACGCGGTAATAAGAAATAATAAATTACTAATAAATGGCCGTGAATCACTTATTATTATAAATGAAAACCACAACAGAACAGACGCTGGTATATCCGAAAGTGAAATAAACGGTGCAGAATCACAAAGAAATTCAGAAGAAGCAAACGATAACTTTCGAAACTAACTTTAATATAATATATCAAAATATCCAAAGTATCAACAATAAGATTCACTTACTTGAGGCTCTCATTAATGAAAGGCCTAATATAGATATAATTTGCGTATCAGAGACTCATTTGGATGAAGAAAAAACAAATTTACTAAATATAGATAATTATACGATCGGCCCTAATTTCTTTCGCAAACGCTACAAGTGCGGGGGTGTATGTGTACTATTTAAAAATTCATTAAAGACCATTGACCGAATAGACATAACAAATTTTACAGTAGAATTTATATTTGAAATCTGTGCAATTGAGCTGCCGAAAAATAACTTGTTGTTAATTAACTTATATTGGCCTGACAGTAAAAGAGAAATAGAAGTATTCTATACCAGTCTGGAAAATCTTCTCAAATATCTATACAAGAAAGATAAAAACAAAAACATTATAATAGGAGGTGACCTGAACGCAAATTTCCTTGACAATAAAGAGAAACAAAGACTTTCAATATTAATGTCGGACTATAATTTTCACCAAAAGTGAAACAACCTACAAGAATTACATCAACTAGCTCTAAATGCATTGACCTACTTTTTGCAAATTTTAAAATCGATGATTCCCAGGTAGACGTAGCAGAATTAGGATTTTCAGACCACCGAACAGTGTTACTTTCTATACCACTAAAATCGGAAAACATACATCCTTTTACAATTGAACGACGTATTTTTAATGATGCAAATGTAAACGAATTCATAAGTGAACTTCAAAAAATCAACTGGAATGACGTAATTAAACCTACCCAAAATATAAATCAAAACTACAATGCTTTTAATGAAATTCTGCAAAGAGTCCTTAATGAATGTATACCTAAAAAATTGATAAAAATTAAAAGAAAACCCAGAAATACATATTTAACCAAAGGTTTGAAAACCTCTTGTTATAACAAGAGATTATTAAAATTACTAGTAACACAGTCTAAAAGCAAGGTTTTGCGGCAATATTATAAAACTTATAGCAAAATCTTAAAACAAGGGGTCAAACAAGCAAAAAAGAATTGCAATGTACGTAAATTTGAAAATCTGCAAATAAAACTCAATGTATGTGGCAAATAATAAACCAAGTAACGAACAAACAACCACGCAAAAATAGAAAGAATATTAAACTGAAAACAGCAAACAATAGTGTGATACATGACCCCAAAACAGTTGCAAATGAATTAAATTCCTTCTTTGCGTCTGTAGGAGATACAACCTTAAATCCTCAAAACACCAAATCACAAGCTATTAACACAGTTGAAAATACATTCTATCTTACCCCTGTTGAACCCAAGAAGTAAATAAACTAATAAAAACTTAAAAATAAAACATCTTTTGGCGTAGACGAGATTCCTCAACACTAATAAAAAATGTGCGTCCATATTAACTCTTCCTTATACTCAACTTATAAACCAATCATTCTCAGAAGGTTGCTTCCCAGACTCTCTCAAAACATCCATAATCAAACCTATCCATAAAAAAGGAGACACCACGGACAAAAATAATTACCGGCCAATAGCACTATTACCTACATCCGCTAAAATATTTGAAGGTGCAATGGTAAAAAGGTTATATTCTTTATACGAAAAATATAAAATTTTACATGAAAGTCAGAACGGCTTTAGAAAGAACAAATCAACAATTCTAGCTATTTACACATATGCACAAAAATCTACGATGCTATAAATAACAACAATGTAGGCCTTTTAGACATGAGTAAGGCCTACGATAGGGTATGTCACAAAACTTACTTATAAAACTATATGGTACAGGAATACGAGGAATAGCCTTCAAATGGTTTCAGTCATATTTGGAAGATAGATTCCAATACGTAGAAATAGAAAACACGAATTATGAAACAGGAAAAATTAGACAAATTAGATCAGATAGAATACCATTAACAGGATCAATCCCACAGGGAAGCGTTTTGGGTTGCATTTTATTTCTAGTTTACATTAACGACCTCCCCGCTATATTGGACAAACACTGCGTCCTTTTCGCGGATGATATATCTGTATTAATTCCCTGCTGTAACACTGACGAACTAGAAACCACCTTAAACTCAACGCTCGATAAAATTGTTCACTGGTTGACATGCAACAATCTAAAGCTTAACCTTGAAAAAACTAAACTGATACAATTTAAACCCTACCAAAAACAGCTCTGAAATCGCATATAAATACGAAAATACACAATTAGAGGCCGTCGCATGTGCTACACTGCTAGGAATAGATTTGGACACGCATATGAGTTGGAAACCCTACATTCAAAAATTGAAAAGCAATTGTCGTCATTTACTTATGCTCTATATAACCTAAAACAGGTAACTAACCTAAAAACTTCTCTCGCAGCTTACTATGCTTATGCGCACTCGAGACTCTCTTACGGCATTATTCTGTGGGAAATTGTTGCGATATAGACGAAATATTTATACTTCAAAAGAAATGCATACGAATACTAACCAACATACAACAAATCGAATCTTGCAGACCCCATTTTATAAAACATAATATACTTACCCTTACTTCAATTTATATCTTAGAAGCTTGCACTTTTGTACGAAAGCATCCAAATTTATACTCGCCGTTAGTTAATAATAAGAGAAATAATCGAAATTTACATAAATTAAGAATCCCATTAACAAAAATGAAATTAGTTTCTGACAGCCCTCATTTTATGACGATGAAACTGTATAATCACATACCTAATTGTATTAAAGATATTCCAAATGTATCACTTTTTAACAAACATTTGAAGACTTTTCTCATTAAAAAATGCTATTATAATTTGAAAGAATTTTTCGACGATAAAATTTAATATACTCTTAGCACAATAATGAATAAATGTATAATTTATAGTTTCTTTATCTATACTCTTACTTTTAATTGTCATGAATTGTAATTTGTTATTTGATATTATATTAGGGGCAAATGTATGCTTTATTAAAATAATAAAATTGTGACATAAATGTAAAAGTTGTGATATAATAGTTGTAAAAGTTGTGATAAACCATACCATAAAATTGTGATAGATATATTATAGTTAAAATATTTAAATAAAATCATAAATTAATGTAGTAATTAGAAAGACATTGCATGTATATCAATTAATTCATTTTAAAATCGGTAATATAATTAATTTTAAGTCGGTTTTATAATATAATTAAAATAATTTATGGAAATTGCTGTGCCCTTGCAGGGCGTCACATGTATACCTAGTTTATTTAAGTACCTAACATCTTTGTAATGATTTAATGTGACTTGCAATAAATAAACTGAAACTGAAACTGAGACTCCGGATAGGTTAGGTTCAGAAGGTTAGGGCGGAAGCGAGCAGGCGAGCGTAGCGAGCTGTGGTCGTATGCCACGTATTCCAGTACTTCTTACGTAATAAAAAAAATAGGCAAAGTGGCATACGACCACAGCTACAACACCCCAAAACCACTATGAATTTATATAAAATTTCCAATAGGTGTAGCTTTGTATCACTTTTGTAGACGATAGAGGCATTAAATTGTGTGTAATTAATAATTCAAAATTACTTGTTTCTTGCTTTTTATAGAGAGCTATCTCTTAGTAGTCGGGTTTTAGTTTTAGGACTTATTTTTGTTTTATGTATGAAATCATACGTTTTAAGCATCAAAAATTAATTCCTTGTATTTGTTTTCTGTAAAAACGATACTGCATAGGTACTTGTCGCATTTATTGAGCTATAAAAAATAGTAACTTGACCCCAGAGGATCGTGCACATCAGTTTACATGCTCATGATATTTTTGTCTATACTTTTTGTATGAATAGTATACAATTATTTTATCTACACTCATTTCGTAATATTCGTTTTACAGAATCGGAAGTACGAACGTAATGAACTGCATTACGAATATACAGCCTATAAAAAAAACTTTCATACTACTGGCAGCTACATAAAGTAACTCGATTTCTAGTATTTTAAAAAAAAATTAACGAATTGACCCGCGTACCAAATTGTAATCTGTTCCAATTTGACACTGGCCAACAGTAAGACAAATGAAAAAAAAAAACAAGTGTCACCCGGGCGGGACGACACTTGAAATTATTAGGACTTATTTTGCTTCAAATCATTATTCGAATTAAAATTCACCGATATATGCTTTTTAATTTTAAAAGTTGTTTAGTTTTTACTAGCTGCCCGTCAGCGGTTTCACCCGCTGCAACCTATTATTCCGCGGGAAAAAAGCATTATTCGCCGAGAGATGTCGCTGTTAGTTTTTGGCGAAGACGTTTAAAACGCGAATAGGCTCAGTCACGCCACCTGTTTCAAAAATATTGGAAAATGCGTGATCCCGTGGGAATGAGACATTTTTCCGTGGTAAAAGTATCCTATGTGTTATTCCAGATGCCCTTTTATATTTCTGCAAAGTTTCATGTCAATCTAATCAGCCAGTTTTGCGTGATGTCGTAACAAACACACACACAAACATCCGCCTTTATAATATTAGTAAGATGAGCCTCCATTTTAACGTTTACTTAAAAAGTTACTTATGTACAAAAGTCGTTCAGTTGGTGGTTCAGTAGATAGGCTTGCAATCGCCATAGTGCAGTGCGGAGGTTTGAATTATTTTTCATAGTTTTTCTTGTAGAGTGTAGATAAAATAGTGTATGCAACTGCATATAATTAGGCTTTAGAATGCTCGTGTCAAACTATTATCACACTCGGCTGCGCCTCGTGTGCTCGTGTGATAAACAGACACTCACATCCTAAAGCCTCTCATTATTTAATTAGGCAGCTGCATAAACTACTATTATGGTGGGGAGACCTAAGTCGATATGGAGGTTGGCGTTGCGCATGTACAGGGGAGCTCCAGTGGCCCTGCGCATGAACCGGTTTTGGATACGGCACGCTAAAAAACGAAAAACCCAACCCCCCCAACGAATTTATAGGAGGCCTTTAATATAGTATAGGAGACAAATATTATTTCTAGTTTTTCGGCATTGGTCCCGTAGTGAACAAAAAGTGTCCAATTGAATTATTCTACGCAATAATCATTATATATAATAAAACTAAGTTGATAAAATGTAAGTGCCGATAAAACTTAAAAAGGATTCCCGGTACGATAAAGGGATTTATATTGTGCAATAGCCCTTTATCCCCCCTCGAACAAGAAAGTTCCCGTTTTAATTTAAAGGGCGTACTTTTAAAGATATAAGGGCTAAGTGAAGTAACGCCATCTGTTGTCGAGTGTGAGTCGTGTTAACGTTTGAAAAGATGGCGAAAAGTTCATTTGCACCGATTATCCATGCCGGGAAAGTGTCTTATTCCCACGGGAAAGCGTTTAGCAGCGGGTGCAACCGGTGGGCGAGCAGCTAGTTGATTATAACGGAGATTTTGGTCTTTCAGGAGTGATCACTCCTGGCGCAAGAGTTCAGAATTCTGGTACTATTAGGATAATTATGTTAATTTCGTAGTGACCTTGAACCTATACAACGTGTAACAAAACAACCAATAAATCTCCCATACAAAGTGAGTTCATTTTGTATGGGGAGTCCAATTTTTTTTTTCTTATTTCGTCCCATGTTCCATGGGGAAAGTTGTTCAGTTTCATGAGTACCTTGGCGTCCTTTCAGCTTAATTGGTTGTTTTGTAACACCCAGTATATCTGTATTAATAAAACGTTACAACACGCCTTGCTGTCTATAAGGATTTCAAGCATTGATTCACTGGAATAAATGCATTCCCTCCGATGTATGTATGTATGTAATAACTTTATTGTACCAAAACAAGAATTAGTTACAAAATAACACTTAAATAAACTAATAGAATCTGTAGGTACAAAGGCGGACTTATCCCATTAAGGGATCTCTACCAGTCAACCTTTGAGAAATCCAGAGGACATGGTGTGCGCAGGTAAACTATGGTACAAATAAGTGACACAGTTAAATTACTAAAATATGACGATAGAACAGAAAAATACGTATGAAATAAACAATATTATGAGTAAATATCAATAATAAATACTAAATAATAAACAAATAATTAAATACTTAAATACTTATCGTATATAAACATAAATACACTTATTAAATAAATACAAGCCCTATAAATTGTCAAAGTCATTTAAATCAAAACCCCAGACTCTTCTCAAGTTAGTCTTGAAAGTGACGATATTTATACTTTTCCGAACATCTATAGAATCTTGTTCCACAAGCAGCACGGATGGTGAATGACTGTGCGAAGGTTTTAGTTCTGCAGGCGGCGTGCGGAGGAAAGATCACCACAGGAACGCAACCGAGCATCAGCAACATTGTGAAAGGCAAACCTCTCTCGCAGGTACTGAGGTGCAGCGGGGTTAAAAGGACATTGAATAGAAGCGACAAGGTGGAGATCTCTGCGTTGACGAATAGGCAGCCATCTCAGCCGCCTCTGAACTCCGTGACGTGGTCAAACTTTCTTAGTCCAAAATAAACCGGATGGCTTGGTTTTGGAGTCGCTCCATCTTATTTAGAGATCTTCCGTAAGGTCAAGGTAGGCCACGTCACAATAGTCAAGCAGAGGCAAGATGAGAGCTTGAGCCAGCATGATCTTCGTTTTAAGAGGAAGAAAATTTTGCAGTCTCTTTAAAGAATGAAGTGATGCATACAATCTACGACTAACCTCGTTTAGATGATGTGTCCATGACATTGTCTGGTCGATAAAAATTCCTAGGTTTTTAACTTTAGAAGAGAAAGGCATTACCCAAGATGACTTGCCCGCTATTTTGTTCAACAGCATGACGGTGCCCCTTAGCCCCAATGTTCGTAATCTTGGCCTTAACTTGGACTCCTCTCTTAGCTGGATCCCACAGGTGGCACAGGTAAGCCAAAGAGTTACGTGGTCACTACGCCCTTTCAAGACTAAAAACTTCTACCAATGCGTACAAAGCTCTTATTGGTCCAGGCGTTGGTAGTTCCCATAATTGATTATGCTGACGTATGCTATGTAGACTTGAATGCCGATCTGTTGAACAAGTTCGATAGGCTGATGAACTGGTGTATACGATTAGATTATTGACTTCGCAAGTATGACCATGTGTCACAATAACGTTCGCTGTTAAAGTGGCTTCCGATTCGTGAGCGTAGAAATGTGCGAACACTCTGTGTTCTATATACAGTTCTAAATGACCCCAGTGCGCCAGCCACCCTATCTGAGTGACTTTTTTCAGTTTCTTTGCGATTCGCATGAACGCCAAACACGGTCGTCTGAAAACCTCTTATTAGCACCGAGACGTCACAATACTGGTTTTCTTAACAAGTCGTTCGCTTCTCAGGCAGTTCGTCTGTGGAACTTACTTCCTCTGAATATTAGGAAAGCTCCAAGTCGGCCAGTGTTTAAGGTCAGATTCTATTATTATAAATTATTCTTTTATTTGTATCATTCTTAGGTACTCTTGTACTTGTTTGGTAAAGTTTCAAAACTTTAACTGCACCTGCCCTGTTTTTTTCACATGCCCTAAGGTAGACTGGGAGATAACGCCTTTGGCGTTAAGTCCGCCAGTGTACAGTTGTGCATTAAGTTTAATAAATAAATAAAAAATAAATAAAGGAATGGGAGAATTATCTAGAATAACCTCAGGAGTATCGGCCAGACTTAGTTTTGCTATACGCTGATGACTACCGATTATAATAGCCTGAGACTTTGCAGCATTCAACAGAAGTCCATGTTTCGTTGCCCAAGCAGCTATCGAGGACAGGTCTGAGTTGATTCTGTCAATTGCAAGATGCAGTCTATCAGGGTTTCTTGTATATATCTGTAAGTCATCAGCGTAAAGATGGAAAGAGGATGTCAGTGACGACGTGATGCCATCAATAAAGATTGAGAACAGCAATGGAGAGAGTACTTCCTGTGGCACCCAGACTCAATCCTACACCAGTCTGATCGCCTATCATCCGCTTTGACCAGTTGATACCTGTCCGTAAGATAAGACTGAAACCAAGCAGCCGTTTCGGAAGCGAGATTAAGTTTGCGGAGCACAGCCAGAAGGATTTCACTATCCACGGAATTAAACGCACTGCTGAAGTCCAGCAACACAAGAACAGTCAATCTACCCTCCTGGATATTAGACCGAATGTCGTCAGTTACATTAACCAGCGCAGTAACTGTGCTGTGCCCGGCACAGAATCCGGACTGAAATGGGTTAAAAAGTAAGTGGCGATTCAGATGCCCAGTCAAGCGCTGATGGACGCAATGCTCCAACACCTTCGAAAGAATAGGGAGGATGGATATAGGACAAAATTCTGAAAACACAGCGGCGTTATTTTTTTTTGGGAGTGGAATTACGTGTGCGTATTTCCATGCCTTAGGAAAAGCTGGTAGACAATGAACAATTTAAAATATGGGTAATAGTAGGAGCCAACAACTCACAAAAAGGCATAATCATGTCCAGACTAAGTCCATCCTCACCTATTGCTCTCGTCTTGATGGACTTCAGAACCCTCACCACTTCACCTACTGTAAGCTGCCTAAGCTCTAATGACACGGGCGCAGATAAAAGGGTGTCCGCAATTTCTGACAGCGTTTGAGTTTTGACGTCAGGCGGAACGCTAATCGGAGAAGAACTGAAGTGCCTGTTGAGAGCGTCAAGATCCGCTAATGGAAGAGTCCGCCTTTGATTCACCCACTCCAAGAGACTTCAGATACTTCCAAAGCTTGTGTGGTGGACAGTCATGGATAGATGAGTGAATATGACTCCGCTTAGCGTTCCTGCACGTCTTGTTGCAGAGATTGCGAAGTCTATGGTAGATCTTAACGTTTTCCTCACTTGGATTATGACGCGCCCTGATGCGTGCTGCATCCCGCCGAGCCATCAACCTCTTTATATCAGGGGTAAGCCAGGGTGCGGGGTAATGTTTCACACGGACTTCTTTGAGTGGAGCATGCTTGTCATATAGTGCTATGAGGAGAAGTAGTACGATGTATGAAGCTACGTACCGCTATCAGGTGACGGGGGATCACACTCCGAGGGCTCCAGTTCTAGTTGAGGTTCCGACTTCATCCCAAACTCTGAATGGAGAAGCAATCAATACATACATCACAATGAAAAAAAAAAACAAATCTGGTGTCTCCGCTGCCCCGGTGAGCGGGGACAACGAGACTTTATTGAAATAAACAAAAATGCTTCCCGTTGTCCCATCAAATTTTAATAAAAAGTGTTGCTTGCAAATATTTTAAAGGGTGAACCAGACAGAGCCTTTGAAACTGAACAACTTTCCCTAAGCAACACAGGACAAGTTATGGTAAAAATATTGGATTTCCCATTAAAAAATCGGCCTATGCTCCTTGGGGAAAATGTTCAGTTCAATGGACTGGGTTAACCCTTTTAAATGAAAGCAATTTGCAAGTTATCAGATAAACGATGCGGGTAGTTTCTTGATCTTGGGATCTTTAACTATTAGAAGAAGTTAGCGGAGTCCATAATGACAGACAGACAGACAGACAAACACAAAAAGCGCCTTCATAATGTATGATACCTAAGAGTATAAAGCAAGCTGTAGAGTGCGCGTATCGCCCCGCGCCGTACTGTCAAAACGTATGCAGTTGTTCTATAGATACCTACGTGAAATGTATGACAAGTTATAGAGGTTCAATAGTGTTGTCACATGCGTTTTGCTACTGATGCATTCTTATTATACTGCCAACCGATGTAACTGTTTAGGCGAACTCTATAGCTTGCTTATGTATGTAAGTATGATACACACCTGCTGGGTCCCGCGCGTCCTCCGCCGGCTGGTCCGAGGGTTCAGGTTTGATGTCCAGCTCCGAGTGGAGGCCCAGCGCGACAGCTGGAAACCATCGCAACTAAATATTACACACTAGAGGCCGGCCCTGCAGTTTTACCGTTTTCCCCTAGGAAAAGGAATGTTTCTTAGGGATTTAGTAGCTTTCTACTGCAGAAATTATATTTTTTGAAATCGGTCTAGAAGTTTCGGAGTGTACTGACAAGATAACATACAATAATACATATTATACATAGAAAACACCCAGACTAAATACAAATATTTGAAAATAGACTTGACAAATATTTGTGTCCGGTGGGAATCGAACCCACGACCCTCGGCGTAGAAGGCAGGGGTACTATCCGCTACGCCATCAGGACAGTCGAACTTACTCGGTCCATTAATACAGTTTGTATAGGAGGTACAACTTTTATAAGGCTAAAATATAAAAACTAAACATTAATGAAATAATATAAAATCAATACAATACTAAAGGGGAGGGGCCCATGTCCAGCAGTGGACTGTTGTGGCTTACCAGCATCAAAACCATGTCCACCATCCTCAGTGTAGAGTACATCAGCCTGAGAGAGAACATCAACCACATGCTCCATATTTTCCTGCAAAAATAAATTAGGTAAGAACATTTATTGATAAATACACAGGGGTATGTGACAAATTGAATAATAATTGGACAACTAGGGCACCATACTTAACAATTTTCACTATGGAACCAATAGATATTGAATCGCGATTACTGCACTCACAGCACTGTATTCTTCGTATGTTGTGTTATTTATTATCTTCTTCTAGTGGACACCAAGTCTTCCAACGTCCGATGTTATTATAACCACAACATGGTCTACATATTTGATTTATCTCATCCTAAATGGGCTGTTTGTTCCATTAGAAATAGCTTAACAATTTCTTCTTTAATTGCAAAGGTACTTACAATTTTAATGACTACATCAAGTGCTGTCGGAGACACACCCGGCTTCCACAGGACGACCAGCCCGCTGCAAATAAACAACCTTAGATGAAGAGCCCTGCTCTTGCCATATAGAGCTGCATATACATATAGGGTGAAATTTTATTAGTAACTGATAGCGAAAACCGGCTGGTGATTAGGAACAACTTTTCACAAGGATTACAAGGAACATAGGCTGAAATGTGAAAAAAATTTTGGACATACTAAATTGACAATCAGCTGATTTGAGTTACTTTGGGAGATCCATATTCATATTTTGAACTATGTTTCTTGGGGCAAGTTGATCCTTGTCACTAGCTGGTTCTGAGTTTTCGCTATTGGTTACTAGAAAAATTTCACCCTACATTTTTTTTGAGTGGTGAACCGAATGGTGAACCAGTTCATGGAATATAGGGCTGACTTGGCAATAAATAGGTACTGGCCCGTACAAATTGACATATCATGATACCAGCCAGCCAGCAACACATTTTGTAAAGCAGGTCCAATTTTTTTGTAATATTCAATCTAATGTAATGTTCTTTTGGAGAAGTTGTTCAGTTTTATGAACTTGTTCATCTTTTAAATTACTTGCAGAATTTTTATAAGTACCTATACTCTGACCATTTTATACACTATTATAGGTATCATAGACAAATGATAGACAACTAGTTCAGTTTTCTTTTTGGTTGTCACATGAATTGAAACAGCAAGATCTTCCTTCTTCTTGATAGGTATTTGAAGACGAGCCTTTGTAGTAATGGTTAAACGGACTGATTTCCACAACAGGACATGTACTTGTGCCTATATTGCAAGCAACATGATGAACCCTTGTATCGGGGCTTTTGATCACCTTTGATACCCTTATGTTAGAGATTTTTAACTGCATTTTGACACTAATAGGCTAGTGATATCTGATGTGCAGTGATTAATAATTATAGATGGCAAAGTAAACCCGAAAACAAAATTGCCGGTTGGAGTGCACGTTGGGAAATTGCCGATCATAACCGGTTAATGAATAATACAACGAAGAATTTCTTCTAGGTTAGGATAGGTAGGTCAAATAGTTAGTTCACTGGTTCAGAAGATTTCTACGTCTGTGGATAAGTTGTCTTACGACCACCTTGTATTGTATAAATAGGTATATTGTTGTTGTTATTTAGTAATAATATTAGCTTCAAATGCGGTTACGTTTACCTGACGACAGACATGATCGATACAATATTATAGTTTTCACTCTTCCTGGACAAAACCACAGCAGCCTTATCTTAGAATCTTAGAAATAACTGCCCCAAGGGAATATATTAATTGCCTTTTGGCCTAGAAACCAAGCTCGAAACAATGAATGAATAAATTTATTCGCACTTATATCGTTTTGAAACAAAACATCACGAATGTTGCCAGTCGTCTCCATCGATTTTATTAAATTAAATTTTATTTCGGATGGTTTGGCCTTTCAAAGGGACGACGGAAATAGCCTTGGTTGACCCCCCCTTCAACGTTGTTACCAAATTGACAAAGTACGAAAACGAAAAACGAATTTCTATGCAATGCTATTGCTATGAATGGCAACAATTTAGTATGAAAAATTTTCTGTTCTATTTTATTTCATTTCTACTCTTTTTTGCTGGGCTGTACATACAAACACGCTGGTCGTGCGGTTGAAAAACACAACATTTTCTGGGACCCAATGATTAGTCATGGAATAATCCTTAACCGAATGAGCAAACTAACTAAGCAAAATTGTTCAGCTTGAACATTATGACCAAAAGGACAGTGGATGGAAATGGACAAAAGCAACGTTCGTCCGTTTTGAGACGGTCTGGCAACGCTGCAAACAAAGCAAGAATCTGACATTGACACAAGGAGGGGAACCATATGCACGGATGCACACGGCATACTCAATGCACAACACGATAATGCCCGACAATGTATTGTGCAACAGGACAATGTACGATGTGATAGATGATAACCACGGAAACTTAAGGCGTTCCGTTTTCCATACAAAAGTTCAATGGAGTTATGTCTGTAAAGGAGACAAGAGTCGGTTTAAAAACTTGATGGGGAGTCCTGTGGGTATATAAGATTGTCGCAAAACACTAAAAAGAATTTTTAAATCATCAGATTTCCCCGTAAAAAGCGAGTCGCCACTTTACGTAAATAGATGGAGCTACTGCTGCAATAAATACGTTTAATTTTATTGTGCAGACAATACTAATTATCTTTTAACTTTAAGTAGTTTTGCGACAAATTTACGTGTGCCTTCATCATTCAGAATAAAGTTTCTTCAAAAAGAAACTCTACAGCTCATGTGTAACCCGACTGAAGTGCAGTTTTTCGTTTGTATGACGTAACGAACCACCTTAAAATGAAATGGATAATGTAATTTAAATGCCAAACATCTTTTATACTTTTTTTGTAACTTGAAATCTTGTGTTACAATTGGTAGATGAGGGTTGAAACAAGTTCTACCGATTTTCAGATTGGCTCATGAAAACTGCATATAAATATCATCACTACTCTTTTGTTTGGAAGTTCCAATTCCAACTTGGCTTGGACAAGCAGTAAGGCAGTAAGTGCTTAATTGCCACTTGGAAAACTAGAGCCTCAAAATTTTCGAAGTCGCAAAATGTCTTAAGTTACAAAATTCCGTAAAAACAACCGTACGATAAATAAAAATAAATTACTAAATGTCCTAGGTCTCAAAATATCCAAAGTCACAAAATGTCCAAAGTAGCAAAATTCCCAAAGTCACAAAATCTCCTAAGTCGCAAAATATCCTAAATCACACAAACACTGCAAATATCCTAAATCACACAAATTCTGCTGTCAAAATAATAATATAGCGTCAATAATTATAAAACTAAGTATCTATTTACGCGGCTTGGACCTATAATGTGCAGAACGTGCTTTGGTGTGTTGTACAGTCACGTTCAAAAGTGGAGACCACGACCTTTATTTAAAGATTGATATAACTTTTTATTCAGAAATAGGATGATGCTAAAAATATATATTCTAATAAAATTTGGTAAACTCTATTTATCGCAATAAAATTACCAATGATCGTTTGGAAATTGTAAAAGTTATTTTAAACTATAAATTAAGACTATGGACTCCACTATTCAACGCGACTGTAAATTATTCTGTCGGCCATTATTATCTTGTACAATACAATGTCGTACAATGCAGAAACTCCCCTCCCAACCCAACAGTATCTTATTAGAGCCTACGCACATTTGAGACAAGATAGTTTCACGACTGTTTTGTCGGCCCCCGACAAAACAATCGTGCGACTATCGTGTCGTCCACGCCGCGCAACCACGACGAGATAGTTGCGCGATAGTCGGCCGACTGTTTTGCGATAGTTTTGTCGCGACACACACTGGTTCCATTTAATAAAAAGGGGACATTAAGGAATTTCGTTAAAGGTCGACGGATGTGACTGTTTGTTTTTGTGGACAGCCGATGCAATTACAAGTATCTTTTATACATCTTGTTTTTTTTTTCACATTATCTACAGAGATAAAAAATAAAGAATTAGTATTTGTATGGAAGAAGTCATATGTTTGACTATTTCTTCCAAGATTCACACGTATTCAAAATAAAACTTAAGACAGCTCATAGGGGGTGCTATATGCTCACAACTCTGTCATAGACGCTGAACTGCGTATTTTTGTGCGTTTTGATTTACAGGCGCTTTAAATATTTTGTCACCGGATGAGCATAATTTTTATTTTCCTTTCCAATTTGGGTTTTATTTATTATAAGAAATGTTTAAGGGGATATATAATTATAAGAAATGTTTAAAGGGATTTGTTTTTAAAAGTGCCAAATTTAGGGGAATTTCACGGGGAGTTAGGGGAAATTAAAAATCAGAGGTTGGCAACACTGTTTCATCCATACAAAAAAATAATTCAATATTTTTTAACACTGTAGATGAGACATATTTAAAAAAAAATATCTATAAAAGTGACTTGTAATTGCGTCAGCTATCTACAAAAAAAAATATGTTCATCCGGTGATAAAATATTTTAAGAGCCTGTAACTCAAAACGCGCAAAAATGCGCAGTTGAGTATCTATGACAAAGTTGTGAGCAATTAGCCCCTCTACAAGCTGCGCTAAGTTTTATTTTAAATACATGTGAATCTTGGAAGTAATAGTCAAAATTATGACTTCTTCCATACCAATAATACCTAATTCATTATTTTTTATCTTTGTACTTATGGCATATTTAAAAAAAAAAGATACATGTATAAAAGATACTTATAATTGCAACAGCTGTCCACAAAAAAGAAACAGCCACATCCGTTGACCTTCGACCCGAAATTCCTTAATGTCCACTTTTTTATTACATGGAACCAGTGTGCGACAATGCAACACATTAAAATATTTTATCAGTGGTAAAAAAACATTATAATGTACATTTTAATGCTACTATCAATATTCTACTGAATCGTACTTCTGATTTACGTGATAATAAAAATGATGCTTGATGCTTTTTTAATATCCAGATAGCACTAATTATTGCAAAAAAGATTTTCTTATAAAATGTCTCCACGACTAGAGCGCGTGGCTGACAACTTGACATTACAGTGATACACAGTTGCTTAAAATGATCCCCAAATACTTGACAGTAGTTGTGATAACGACCTTTTTGATGGTCGTTAAAACCTCATCATTTCTTGGGGCAAGGGCTCACCTGAATGCCACGCCTACCCCGCAAGGGATATAGGAATGACGTCCATTACGGCATTTACGGCAAGATATTTCATTTTAAGGTTTCGTACCTCAAACTACGTACACAAATCTTAGTACTACAAAAAAACGTACTCGAATCTTAGTACGGAACCCTCGGTGGGCGAGTCCAACTCGCACCTGGGCGTTTTTTGTTTCATATATTGACTTATGTTCCTTATATTATGTATATTGAATATTCCCTCCTCACAATCCTCATAATGCTGTCACATATTATCTATCATCTAAACAGAAAAATAAACTAAAATCTGTTGGAACGTGCTCTGTTATCAATCACCAGTACCTATCCTCAAACTTTTTTTTCGAACATATTTTATGTACCTAAATCCTTTATACCCTCTAAATTCTAGTGTCGGCATTGTCACACTGTGCATTATTATGTTGTGCATTATAGGGTTTCGGCCGACTCGGCACTGGTGATGTGACAAAATAATCGATTATTGAATAAAACGATGTAAACATTAGAAAATAATCGTATTTTTAAATCGATTTTGCAATTCTCATCGATATAGAGCATGGGACATTTTACTGTGAAAGGTGGTATACCTACCTAAACTTCACGATGATAAAAACAATTTCAGCTTCAGGCGATAATATGTGCCAATCGATAGTACACAAAAATACAAACAGAAAATACTTTTGAAATGTCGTAACATGTACGGTTTCTAAGAAAATTAAAAAAATTATGAATTTGGTTACATTAGGGGTCATGTGATAAAATATGTTCCAATCGATAGTACACAAAAATACAAACAAAAAATACTCTCTGGTAAAATGTCGTAACATATACGGTTTCTGAGAAAATGAGAGTATAAAAATTCATAGAAAATTAAAGTTAACTCTGTGTTTAAAACCGTACATGTTACGACAGTTTACCGAAGAGTATTTTCTGTTTGTATTTTTGTGTACTATCAATATTGGCACATGTTTTATCGCAGGACGCCAAAATTGATTTTTCTTGATTTCCAACAATAGGTTCCCCTAAGGTTCCTTGCCCTTGCGAACTTTTGAGTAAAAATAATCGATTATTTTTCTGACACTAACGAATTATTTTAATCTTGTGTATAAGTATTAATAAAAATACACGACACCTTTCATCAGGACCCTTGTAATATTTTGTTTAAACGGCATTTTTTTTTACTTCCATCAAAAATTATATGATAAAAAAAATGCGTAAAATTAAGTAAAATACGGAAAAAAACGATTATTTTCAATATCGATTGTTTGATTCCTGTTGAGGACCTCAAATGAAACACCTCGGGTATCTTCGATATGGACTGTATTTACACTGGTTGCACTACTTTACAAACTATTTAATACAGGGATACTTCACTAGACTGGACTACTTTTCACTTCTACTTTTCACTTTTCTTCACTGTACTGATACCGAACTGAACTGTGTCCCACCCAGGATGTACGTCAATATATACAAAATCAGCCAAATCTAGAATATTCTGCACTACCTACGCACATCCGGAGAGGGCGGAAGTTATTATATTATATATCATAGCTATAAAAATCTAGAACTTTCTTATAAGCATCCAATCAGAATCCGTGATTTTTCGGGCAAAATCTATGTATCTCTCTCGGTAGGTCTCTTTCTTATGACTAGCCAATCAGAATTAAGAAACATTGGGCAAAACTGGCAATACTGACAAAAAAACTTCTCGCCCAAAAGCCATCCAATACAGAACCATCAAAAGTGATGACGGACCTAAAAGTTCTAGATCTTTCCCAATTTATCAGCCAATCAGGATTAAGGTCAAATTTACAACTAATACGAACGAACTCACACAATGAAATAGCCACGCCTAAAACCATTACAAATAAACAAATCACTCGTCTAAACGCTAGCTAATTCAGAACCAATAAAAAGTAATGACTAATCTGACGAAAGAAATTATAACACAACTATATACATAAACAATGCCAATAATGCCTGTATTTAATGCCTAAACCTAATGCCTATGTATTTTAGCCTAAACCTAACGCCTAAATGCCTAACCTAAGCCTATGTAATCTAGTCTATGTACAGTCTTCAGGGTTTCGAGCTCGCTGTCCGCAACATTCTCCCCGGCGAAGTCTTCGGAGCCTTCTTGGATCGGTAGGACCGCGAGCTTGCGAACTGGCCGCTTGAATGTTCCTCCTTCGTTCGCACGTCCACGCAGCGCACGTTGCCGTCAGGTCCTGGGTAGGTCTTGACTACTTCTCCCGCGGCCAGACGTTGCGGGGCAGGTTCGAGTCGACCACGACGACCAGGTCTCCCTCTGCACGTTGCGGAGTTGCTGTTGCTGCCGCCTCTCGGTGTCAGGGTGGGCAGGTACTCGGCGATCCACCGGCGCCAGAATTCGTCGGCTAGCGCCATTGCCGTCTTCCAGGTGTGTCGGTTTGCATGTTCGCAGACGCCGGTGACTGGTAGGCCGCTGGAGGTTCCTATCAGGAAGTGATTGGGCGTCAGAGCTTCCGGTCGTCTCTGGAAACCGGGACGTGGGTGAGCGGCCGTCCATTTATGGTGTGTTCAGCTTCACAGATGACGGTGGCGAGGACTTCATCCGTGGGTGCTTCTCGAGTGTCGTCGTGGTGCTGCCGTCTTCACTGATCTTATAAGGCGTTCCCACGCCCCTGGTTCGGAGCCCGGGCGCGATGAACTTCCAGTCTGTTCTCTGAATGGCTGCATATTCTTTCAACGCAGGCAGCCATTGGGCGTAGGCGGCTCGAAGCTCGGCGTCTGCTCCTGAAGTTGGTGCCGTTGTCCGACCAGATTGTATGTGGCCATCCTCTTCGTGAAGCCATGCGTCTTAGTGCCATAATCGCAGACGAAGTGGATAGAGAGTGAGCTAGCTCGATGTGCACGGCGCGTGTGGAGGCAGTGAAGATAGCCCCCACCGTTTCTCGTGTCTCCGACCCACAGTGACGATCATAGGGGCCGGTAGTCCACGCCTGTATAGGTGAAGGCGCGCGTGAATGGCTGTAGCCTGGCCATTGGTAAGTCGCCGTGTGGTGGCACAATCGGCGTAGCCTTTCCTGACTCGGCAGTGGCCACATTCTCTTGCTGCGGTTCTGACTGTAGGTCTTAGGCCGGTAATCCAGAAGCGCTGTCTTAACTCGTTGACCACTCGTTCATTGTTGGCGTGATTGGCTCGTTCGTGCTCTCGTGCCACCAGTAGTCGGGTAAAGGGATGTCTTCCTTCAAGGATGATAGGCTTCGCTTCCTCGCTTATGTTGGGCGCTGCGTTGATCCTGCCTCGCAGTCGTAGGATGCCTTCTTCGTCCATCATCGGGTCCAGCTTGAATAGTTTACTCGACTTGCTGATGGTGCCGGTTTTCTTCATCTGGTCCAAGTCTTCTGGATAGGCGTCTTCTTGACTTCTTTTGATCCAAAGTTTTTCGGCTTGACGCAAGTCCGCACCTCCAACCGTTTGCGGCGGCAGGCGTCGATGAACAGCAGCACGTACGCGGTTGCTCGTATCAAGCGCTCATATTTAGAAAGCGCATGATGTCAGGAAGGGCGTTTTATGTTAGCCCTCACGTGCTGTACGTAGGCCTCCTCCGGAACCTCTTCTGGATTGTGAACTTCTTCAGGCCAGTGTTCTTCACTCAATCGCAGGAAGCTGGGTCCAGTGAACCATCTGTCGCTCGCGTCCTTTATTTCGCGGCTGGGCGGGTCGCGTCGTCTGCCACGTTCTGGTCCGTCGGGATCCATCGCCAGTCACATGGATTGGTGAGTTCGGCGATCTCGGTGACCCGGTGAGCGACGAAAGGCGTGTGCTTTGCGTTGTCGTTTCGGATCCACTGCAGGGTTGTCTGGAGTCGCTCCAGTATATGGTCTTGCTGGGCTTCTCTCGATGCTCGGTGGTGATAGCGGATGCCAGACGTGCTCCTAGTAGTGCTGCTTGGAGCTCCATCCGCGGATAGTTTGAGCGCGGAGGGGTGCCACCGTGCCTTGGCTGCTACCAGGATGACTCTCACGGTGCCGTCTTCTTCTTCCAGGCGCCAGCACCGCTGCTGCGAAGGCTTCAGAGCTGGCGTCGCAGAACACGTGGAGTTGTCTGTCCATTATAGCTCCCGTGTCGTAACACCTCTGCAGACGTAAGCTGGCGATGTCGTCGATGGCCTCGGTCCAGTCGCCAAAGTCCTTCGCGATGTCGTCTGGTAGTAGCTCGTCCCAATCCACCTTAAGGCGCCAAACCCGTTGCAGCTGGATCTTGGCTCGTATGGTGAAGAAGCTTAACAGCCCGAGCGGGTCAAAGATTGACATGACCATGCTCAAAGCTTCTCTCTTGTGGGCGGTCGTTCCTCTGCTTCACCTCTTCCTTCACCCGTGGTAAGTTGGTGTTGAAACTCAGCTCGTCCGTGGCTGAGTGCCATCGTAGTCCCAAAGTCTTCTCACTCGTGTGCGCCGGGCCCTCGGCGCTTTGTGTCGGCGCGCAGTTCGGCTGGTACATCTCGCAGCACTTCCTCTTCATTAGACGTCCAGCTTGCCATTACGAAGTTAGCCTTTGTACTTTGCGCACCTCCTCGACGACGGCTTGGGCTTCTTCAGGTGTGTCAGTGCTGTCCACCAAGTCGTCCATGTAGTGACTTCTGGTGATGGCGTAGTAGGCGCGCGAACTCTGCCTTGTGCTGTTCAGCGTAGTTTCGTACGCTATGGGCCAGGAATGGAGAGCTTCTAGCCGAATATCATTGACGTCATCTTGTAGCGTCGGCGGGTCGCCCGCTGAGTCCTCCACAAGAACAGCTGGGCTGGTTGGTCCTCTTTCCTTATCTTGACTTGCAGGAACATTTCTCTTATGTCTGCCGCTATCGCTACTTTTCTTTCGCGGAAGCGATAGAGCATGCCAGGCAGCGATTGTAGCAGGTCTGGGCCATCCAGCAGTGCGTCGTTCAGACTCATTCCTTGGCTCGTTGCCGCAGCGTCGAAAACTAGCGTTCTTTCCCTGGTTTATTCTTCAGACCGCGAAGTGTGGTAGCCACCATGCTCGCTTGCTTTCCCACTCGTTGTCGCTGCATTCTTCCGCGTAGCCTTTCTGAAAGCAGCAGCGATTTGGGCGGCGTATCTTCCCCGAAGTCAGGTGATTTCGCGATCTTCTTCTCAATTGACTTCAGTCGTCTCAGCGCCATCTCGTAACCGTGGCATCTCGAGGTCGTCCGTCTTCCATGGCAGGCCGACTTCGTACTGCTTCCCGATGGGCTTGACCGTCGACTTGAACATCTGACAGCGCGTGTCGTCCCTCGCTAATCGCCCGTGGTGGTCACCCCATGGCCTCGATCTGAAGTGGGCCTTCACCATGCCGTGGAGCTCGTCGTCCTTAGCGGCCACAATGTTCGAGTCGTGTGGGTCCGTAGGTGGGTAGGACCGTGTCATCGTCGCTCGCGATGAGGAGGGCACTCTGCCATGAATAACCCAACCCAGGCGAGTAAGTCCGGCGATTGGACGGTTTTCCTTCCAGTAGTGTTTGACTGACGATTAGATGCCAGTTATCCAGCCCGATGAGAATCTCTGGCACGGCGTTGTTGAAGCAAAACCTCCTCTTCACGTAGTACCTTCAGATGGTTGAAGCGTAGACATTCCTTTCCTACTGTCTGACGTCCCGTTGACAGCTTGTCAATAGTGCGTGCGCGAAGTTGGTGTTCATCGAGCATCTTCAACCCTCTGATTGTGACGGTGACATTTTTGCTGGCTGCTTGATACTGCATTGAGCCGATCCCGTGGATGCGCAGGCCTTGCCTCGGCCCGTCCGCCTGCAGTCGTTGTGCCAGGTCCTTGTTGATCAGGCTGAGCGTCGCGCCTTCGTCCAGTAGCGCGTGCGTCTTGACCTCGATGCCCGTCGGTCCCTGACGATGACTTTGCACATTTTCAACAGGATTTTCCATCTCCTCTGGTTGCAGTCGCGACGGTTCCGTCGGTGTCTTGCGGTGCCGCGTTGTTCGGTGGTGCGTTGTCTCGCGATGCTGGTTTGGCCGATCACCGTGTAGTGACGGGTGGTGTCCGGTTGCAGCCATCCTTCCCGCATTTCTTCGCTTTGCACGTGTACCGGCGATGTTTCTTGTTGACACAGCAAAGCAGATGCGTTCATCCCGTACCCATTGCCACCGTTCGTCGAGGCTCATGCGTTGATATTTCTGCATGACGGCACGTCGTGTGGTCCCCGCAGCAGGCACGTCGCTTCGTACTTCTTGACCTTGTGGTCCATTTGCAACGAATATAGAGTTGCGCGGTCGGTGCTCGTTGCGTGGCGGCGGGACGCGCGGTGGCGGAGCGCGCAGCGTTCGCGTGCGCGGTGTCTGCTCCGTTCGTCGGGATGCGCTGCCGGCGTACTTGGTGCTGTCACATACGTGTCGAACGGCGCGGTCGGCTTCACGCATCAGGAACTCCGACAGGACTTCTATCTGCGGGCGGTTGCGGTCGGCCTTTCTCTTCGGCGTAGTCGCACCATCGGGTCTGCAGATGCGGGGTCAGCTTGGCGGTGACTTCGCGGGCCAGCTTCGGGTTGCGCAGCCTTGGTCGTCAAGCGTCGACAGTACGCACACGATGTTCTGCAGCTTGACGGCGAACAGGTTGAGGTCGTGCGACGAATTGCCCAGGCGCGGCAGGTTGACAAGTCCTCCAATGCTTTGTCGATGATGTACTCCGCCGGCCGAATCGCTGCTCCAATGTCCGCATTATGATCTCTGGGTCGTTGGCCGTCGACATGAGGCAGTACAGCTTCTCGGGCTTCCACGCAGGCTGTAGCGCAGTCGTGCCAAATTCTCAGGCCGGGAGAACTTATACAGGATGGTGGAGTCGCGGTAGGCGGCCTTGGGAAGCAACCAACCTCTGGCTGCCGTTGAATATCGGTAGCTCCTGCGCTTGACGTGGCGGCGGGCGCACGGTGCTCAGCTTCACCATAACTTCGGCCAATTTATCTATGGCTCGCTCTCGATCGGTACGGCGTTGGCGAGCGCGAGCGTCGTCGGTGGTCGCGGTCGTCATCGTCTCTGTCGCCGTCCCGACGGAGGTTTTCAGCGTCGCGCTGGCGGTCGTCATGACGCTCTTCATGTCTTCTGTCTTCATGGCGCGGAGGTGGCGGCGGGTCACGGCGGCCATCTTCCTCGACGCGCGTTGGTTGGCGTCGCTCATCGCGCGGAGGTGGCGGCAGGACGGCGGCCATCTTCTCGCCGCGCGGTGGCTGGCGGTGTTCATTGCGCGGAGGTGGCGGCAGGACGCGGCGGCCATCTTCTCGACGCGCGTTGATGGGCGTTGCTCGGCACGCGGAGGTGCTGCTGGTCACGGCGGCCATCTTCCTCGACGCGCGCTGGTGTGCGTAGCTCGTCGCGCGGAGGTGGCGGCTGGTCACGGCGGCCATCTTCCTCGACGCGCGCTGGCGGGTGTTGCTCGACGCGCGGAGGTGGCAGCAAGTCACGGCGGCCATCTTCCTCGACGCGCGCTGGCGGATGTTGCTCGGTACGCGGAGGTGGCAGCAGGCCACGGCTGCCATCTTCCTCGACGCGCACTGGCTGACGATAAGATTCCTTGAGGTATCGTTGCATTGTCTCGTCGTACTGGAAGCTTCGCCTGCGATCGTCTTCAGCGGCGGCGGCTGCTGGCAGCGCGGCTGTCGGCTCTGCGGGCGTGCATGCCCGGTGTGCCGAGTATCGTTGAACGTTCGTTCAGCCACGCAGTAAATTCCTCCTCCGCTAGCCTCGGATCTTCGCGAAGGACTTGACTTGCCTCTTCTTCGTCAATCGCCTCCATTTCTTGACGCAGGCGAATGTTTTCCGCTTCCAACTCGTTGAGTCGCATTTTTCCAGTATCCATCGGCGTTTGGCGCTCCGTAGAACGTGCGGAGCGCACAGATCCCTCGGGCGAACGGCTAGTGCGCGCGGCGCGAGGCGCGGCTGTCGGCCGCAGCTGGCGCTGTGACGGGCTCGCCTGTGGCCCGTAACATGCCGGCGCCAGCTTCACTCTGCGTGTCGTAGCCAGTCTCGTAGGCTCGTCCTGTCCTGTGTCCCTTCAGCCGCGGTGGTTGACGGTGATGCCGGCGTGTCGGCGAGCATCTTCCCTGCCTTGTCAAGACCATCCTGATCGGCGGCTTCAGCGAAGAGCTTGAGCATCCCTTGCGGCTGCTTTTCGTAGCAACCGCTCCCGAAAGTAGTGACCGAGGATCACTGCCCGGTGCGGCGTAGAACGGCGGCGGTGCGCGGGCTGTGGTGCTGTGGCAGCGGCGGCGTCGGCGGTGCAGCGCGGCGCGGTGGTAGCGGCGGCTGCGGTGCTGCGACGGTAGCGGCGGCCGGTGCTGCGGCGGCGGTGGCGTCGGCGATGCAGCGGTGCGGTGGCGGCGGCCCTGCGAGCGGCCCTGGCAGCGGCGGCAGCGGTGGCGGCGGCCCTGCGAGCGGCGGCAGCGGCGGCGGCGGCGGCGACAGCCCTGCGATGCGGCGGCAGCAGCAGCGGTGGCGGCGGCCCTGCGAGCGGCGGCCGCGGCGGCGGCGTCGGTGGCCCTGCAGCGGTGGCGGCGGCCCTGCGAGCAGCCCTGGCAGCGGCGCGCGGTGGCGGCGGCCCTGCGAGCGGCGGCAGCGGCGGCAGCGGCGGCGGCGGTGCGGCGGGGCTGCGGTTGCGGAGCGGTGGCAGCGGCGGCGGCGACGCGGCGGCGGTGGCGGCGTCGGCGGCTGCGATGCGGCGGGGGCTGCGGCTGCGGAGCGGCGGTGGCAGCGGCGGCGCGACGCGGCGGCGGTGGCGGCGTCGGCGGCTGCGGTGCTGCGGCGGAGCGGCAGCCGAGCGGCGGCTGCGGCGGCGGCGACGCGGCGGCGGTGGCGGCGTCGGCGGTGGCGGCGGCTGCGGCGGTGACCCGGTTCAGCGACGTCTGAGCGGGCCCGGTGAGCAGCAGCAGCGTTGACGCAGTGCAGCACGGGCAGCAATCCGGCGCTCGAAGGTCCAAAACTTGTTGAGGACCTCAAATGAAACACCTCATATCTTCGATATGGACTGTATTTACACTGGTTGCACTACTTTACAAACTATTTAATACAGGGATACTTCACTAGACTGGACTACTTTTCACTTCTACTTTTCACTTTTTCTTCACTGTACTGGATACCGAACTGAACTGTGTCCCACCCAGGATGTACGTCAATATATACAAAATCAGCCAAATCTAGAATATTCTGCACTACCTACGCATCAGAGGCGGAAGTTATTATATATTATATATCATAGCTATAAAAATCTAGAACTTTCTTATAAGCATCCAATCAGAATCCGTGATTTTCGGGCAAAATCTGTATCTCTCAGTAGGTCTCTTTCTTATGCTAGCCAATCAGAATTAAGAAACATTGGGCAAAACTGGCAATACTGACAAAAAAACTTCTCGCCAAAACCATCAATACAGAACCATCAAAAGTGATGACGGACCTAAAAGTTCTAGATCTTTCCCAATTTATCAGCCAATCAGGATTAAGGTCAAATTTACAACAATACGAACGAACTCACACAATGAAATAGCCACGCCTAAAACCATTACAAATAAACAAATCATCGTCTAAACGCTAGCTAATTCAGAACCAATAAAAATGACTAATCTGACGAAAGAAATTATAACACAACTATATACATAAACAATGCCAATAATGCCTGTATTTAATGCTCAAACTAATGCCTATGTATTTTAGCCTAAACCTAACGCCTAAATGCCTAACCTAAAGCCTGTAATCTAGTCTATGTACAGTCTTCAGGGTTTTGAGCTCGCTGTCCGCAACAATTTGGCTGATCTTAGCGCAGTGGAAGCAAATTAAAGTTATCTTAAAATCTAAAACTAAATGGTCGATCAGCCTCAGAACAACATTTGACTACGATTCGTAGTGCTCTTTACTATAGCTAAATAAAATAAATTTAATGAGAGAATTTTGTTCCGGAAAGTTTCCGGCCGAGAAATTCTTGTTTCCAAAATCTACTTAAACAGGGCCCAGCAACGAATTGCTTACCGAGCAAACGATGCCGCCTTTTGATACGAAACTAAACATTCACCCGCCCCGGACCGACATCGGTCCGCTCTATGCATGGCAGGCGTGATAATGTAGCTACTGCTCGCTTAGGACTGAATCCCCACCTGAACTTCTGCAACTCGAGGAGTGCCATCACTACCGGAAACAGGTTGAGAATGCGCCCCGGCGCCAACGCAGTGGCGGTAGGTTGGCATCCTTAACCAGAACGAGATCCCCAATGCAGGGGTTCAGTCCTGTCCGTCCACTTAAGGCGTTGCTGCAGAATGTGCAAGTACTCAAGCGACCAACGCTTCCAAAAGTTTTGAGTCATTTGCTGCAACAACTGATAACGCGACAAACGATTGCTATTCACCTCCGTATAGGGATATTCCGGCAAGGCGTTAAGTGGGCGGCCAATTAAGAAATGCCCTGGCGTCAGGGCCTCTAAATCATTTGGGTCTGAGCTGAGCGGACACAAAGGACGCGAATTGAGTACAGCCTCAATTTTACAAAACACGGTCGCCAGCTCCTCAAAGTCAAAATTTTTAAACCTACGACGCGCAACTTATCCGTCTTAGCGGACTTTTCAACCTCTTCAAAAATTCCTCCACATTGAGGGCTCGCTGGTGGATCGAAAACCCAGGTAATGCCCTGACGGGAGGGCCCGTGCTGATGGCTTCTTCGTTCTCCCGTAAGAACGTTACAATTTCTTTCATACACCGATCAGCACCCTTAAAGTTGGTACCACAATCCGACCTGATCAGCGCTGGTCGCCCTCGTCGCGACGTAAATCTCTCCAGCGCTGCCAAAAGGCCTCCGTAGAAAGGTCGGCCACGAGCTCCAAGTGGACGGCCTTGGTGGCTAGGCACACGAACACGCACAAGTACGCCTTGATAGACTTTGCGTTCCGCAGGCGTGATGCCTTTACCATGAAAGGGCCTGCAAATCCGTTCCCACACCTGCAAACGTCCAGGCCTCCGTCACCCGGTCCGGTGGAAGATCTCCCATCTGTGGCTGCATTGTGGCTGCCTTCAAGCGGTAACAAGGCAAGCACCTAAACACAACGCTACGTACCGTTCGTCGTCCCGATAAGATCCAGAACTCGCGCTGTAGAATGGCCAATAGCGCATTACAGCCCGCGTGCGAGTTTTTCTCATGACGATCCCTGACTAAGAGCTCAACTAAGGGTCCCTTTTGGAAGTAACAGTGGATGCCGAGCCGAAAGGGCAGGCTAGCGTTCGAAGTCTGCCTCCAACCCTGAGCATACCTTGCTCATCCAGGAATGGGTTGAGGCGCACAATTCCTCCCTTCAGCTTTCCACGTCCATCCCTGAGCAGCCTGACCTCCTCTTCAAAATGTTCCGCCTGGACGACTCTAACCAATGAGCATAGAGCCGCATTCCGCTCCGCAGGCGAGAGGACAGGTGTAAAGTTCCGTTCTGCTTGAGGCTTCCTGCAGTTGTTCACGAACCGCTTGATCCAACCTGTCACCCCAAGAAGTTTGTCGAGGGCTATACCGTTCCAGCAAGAAAGCTGGGTTAGGCTTCGGTACGAGTTGCCCCACGTTCACTCGCAAACCTCGATCAGGTGGCCCAAGCGGCGCCCTGCACTCGTTGAATGGCCATTCCTGCGGCGACTCAGTCAGCCATTGAGGTCCCCACCACAGTGGGTGACTCACCAAATCAGGTGCCCTGCACCCGCGCGAAGCGCAGTCCGCTGGGTTCCATTCTCCCGGTACGTGCCTCCACACTAACGGAGTTTCCGACCCCGTAATCTGTGACACCCGATTTGCCACGAAAACCTCAAGTGTATGTACCGACGTCTGCAACCAGCACAGAACTATCCGACTGTCAGTCCACGCGTACACCGTTTCATCCAAGTTGATGGTACCACGCAGATTGCAGGTTACATGATTTAGCAAGCGCGCTAGAAGAGCTGCCCCTGCCAATTCCAATTTGGGGATGGTCCATCTAGTTCTGACTGGTGCCACCTTACTTTGGCCATAACCAGACGCACGTGCACAGTTCCCGTTGAACTTGCTGTCCGAAGGTATACAGCTGCCGCGTACCCTCGCTCGAGGCGTCACAAAACCCATGTAGGGTAGCCTTACATCCCACCGATGGGACTAACTTGCGGGGTATCGCGATGTGCACAATCCCTGGTAAGGTGGTCACAAACTTGAGCCAATCCTTCAACAACTCTCCGGAGTTGGTCGTCCCACCCTATGTTGGCTAGCCACAACCTTTGTAAAAAGCAAAACGCCATGAACGTAACCGGGGCGATCCATCCGCTAGGATCGAACGTTCTAGCGATAGTCGACAGTACCGACCGCTTAGTCCAAGTTTTCTCCAAAAGGTCGGGCTCGATCTTGTACTTGAATACGTCATGCGTTGGCCTATCTTGCACCCGAGGATGCCCAACGTGTTTGGATTGTCCGGGTTCTCAAAGAGGTGCGGGTCCTGATGGAACTCGCCTGGCAAACCGGCCAGGAGCTCTGGGCAACTGGACAACCATTTCCGCAACTCGTAACCTCCTGAACCCATGATCGCGATCAACTCGTCTCGTAGAATTAGCGCCTGCTCCACGCTATCAGCACCCGTGCAGATATCGTCCACGTAGACGTCGCGATCCAGTACTGCTGCGGCTCGAGGATATCTTACCCTTTCCTGTGCGGCCAACTCTCGCAGCGTACGTACTGCCAAATACGGACTTGGCTTAAGTCCATACGTCACCGTGTTAAGTTCGTATGTGACCATCGGCTCATCTGGGCTCTCACGCCACAAAATCAGCTGATACCGACGGTCATCCGGATGTATCATGGTTTGGCGAAACATCATTTTGACGTCTGCGACGAACGCTACCTGGTGTAACCGAAAGTCTGTGAGAATGTCCACAATGTCCCGGTTCAATTTAGGACCCGCGTGCAAACATTGGTTCACAGACACACCATTCGAGGTAGGAGCAGAACCGTCAAACACCACCCGTATTTTCGCCTCAGGTGACTTCAAGACAGCCAGGTGTGGAATGTAATAATGCTCGACACACCTCCAATCCAGGCTGGACACCGACATGTGCCCAATTGAATATATTCCGCATGAATTCTATATACTTCTGCCGAAGTGCTGGGTCTCGCCTCATCTTCCGCTCCATTCCGAGTAGTCTCCGTTCCGCGAGCTGTCGCGAACTACCTAAAGCGGGCGGTTTGGGAGAAAAGGTAGCCTGGTCACGAATCTGCCTGACGGGCATCTCGCAGTGTTGTATTGATAGAACAACTCGCACTCGTCATCCTCTGGCTTCCGTCTGTCCGCCGTGGGCGCTCTTCAGACTCCCAAAACCTCTGCAGCACCTCTGACAGCACACTACCATAGAGGACCGGATCCCCTTCTGGTAGGTCCTGAGGTCTCAAACTGGGCCGAAAACAACATACCCCTGTGGTATCTACGGCCACCAAACCAGTTTCCTGGAGTACCTTCTTCCTACCGCACCATAATCTCCCGAGGACGTCTGACCCGAGAAGTACGTCCACCGTACCAGGAGTATCAAAATCAGGATCAGCTAACTCCAACCCTGTGGTTAACCCTCGTACCGTTGGTGGTAACCTAACCTGAGGAGTTCCCAACCACTTCATCCAGCACCACGGCTGAGACTTGATAGCTGACCCTGTACATGTGCTACCTAATGCGAACTCAAAGTTCGTCTGACCCCGAATGTCAGGCACATTTAGGCCCCGATGCCTACAGCTTCATCCTCACTTGGCCGTACATTTAGGCCTAGCCTACTCACCAGCTTACTCGATACAATACATCCCTGAGCCCCTGTATCCAGTAGGGCTCTTACTTGAATGGTCCGGCCACCGTATCCCCATACCCAAATCTTAGCCGTTGGCAAAAGTACCGTGATTGGACGGGAGCCGAAGCTGATGAGTAGGCGGCGATTACCTAGCGGGAATCTAAACGCGGTGAGGCCGCGTCCCGCGGGGTATCCTCACTACCCAAACCTGTGTATGGGTCCCACTCCTGCTGGTAGGGAGGTCTGCCCATAAAGGCCATGGCTGGAGTTCTATAGTACCCCGACGGCAAACGTCCGTACCGAGGTTGCGCCTGTAGCCGCGGGTACTCAGGCATAGGCGGGGGCATGCGTGGGTCTTGAGACCCAACCAGGTGGCTCAAGCCCGCAGAATACTGCATGTACCCTGGTGGCTGCCTAGTGCTCCTGACACCCGCCCGTTGAATCCCGTACCTGGGATGGGTGTCCTTGGCCACGTTCCTGTGCCGCTCTTCCCCAATCCGGCACCTGCTGCCGTGGTGAGTTCGTCGTCCTTGGGTAAGTGGGCTCCGTCTGTTGACGTCCCCTGCCTGTCCCTGTGACCGATGCGGAGGTGGGCTCCTCCTTGGAGGGTGGGAGCGTTGCTCCCTCCTGGTGGGCAGGCTCCCTTCGGTGATCCGATCCAGCGCTGCCCCCGGCGCCTCCGGAGCGATTCATGCAGAGCAGCGGATGGTGTGCACCCTGGCAGTACCTACAGTTGGTGCTTGAAGGGCACTCGCACCTGATGCGGCCCCAGGCACCGAAAACACCAACGCCTCTGCTGTGCCACACCCCGTCTCCTCTGAACCCGCTGCGCAGCAAACTCCTGACACGCTGCCACCCCGTGGCCTGTCTCCCGCAGTAGGCACACCCTGATTCCAATGCGGTGTTGTACCGCCTGGGTTGCCCACTGTTGCCTCCTCGCGCCGGTGCACCCGGCCGTTCCGGGTGGCGAGGGCAGAGGTCTCCTTGCGAGGGGCTTCACCAGCCTGGACGTCCACTCGCCTGCTTTCGGCCTCGAGGAACGACTTCAGATCCTCGTAGGTCGGGAGGTGGTCCGAGGACTTGCCCCATGTAGCTGCTCGAATCGAGCGACCATTTCGCTCGGCAGGCGGCGAAGCACTGTGTGGACCAAGATATAACCGTAGCCCGCCACTGGCAAACCCTGTCGCTCTAGTGCGCTGACCGCGACACTGACTGGGTGGAAGATTTTCTCGCGGAGGTCCGTACCTCGCGTTATGGTTGGTATTGACAGCCACTGGTCTAACAGCCTGTCTACAATCAGGCGCTTGTTTCGATACCGGTCGGTAAGGATCTTCCACGCCACCTCATAATTGCTATCCGAGACAGCCAAATGCGTCAGCAATTCATGAGCTCTCCAGGTAGCCTGGACATCAGCTGAGCCATCTTGTACGCCGGCGTTATGTCCGTCCGTGTGTGGACCACACTGCTATACAGGTCCTCAAACGCCGGCCAGTCGGCGTAATCGCCTGCAAAGACTGGAACCGTAACAGGCGGAAGAGGCACCTGTAATCCTTGTCCCACTTTACCACGGAATGGCTTTTCCTTTCCGTCACGTCGCCTAGATATGTCCGCAGCTGCCTGCGCAATGTCCTGTGCCAGCTCAAGCACTGGCTTACATCGCCCTCAACCAGCTCCTTATCTTCAGGGTTAGGAGCTTCCTCAAGGAGCATGAGGCACTCTGTGAGGTGTTCCGACACAACCCGAACCCGTTCATCTGCCTGTAGTGCACTTTTCAAGAGCGCGTCCTCCCGGTCCTCGCGGCCGATCATTGCCGCTGTGGTAGTAAACCACCTTAATTCTGTCTTTATAGCAGCCTTATACCTGGCGATCGAGGAGCCATGGTACCAACTTTTACACTCGACTTAATAAAACGAAAACCAATAAACAAATACCACAAAATAAATGTTAGTTGACTGGCCTAGACCTTACCGATAAGGTACCGTTCACTAGGCAAACAATACAGTCACAAAAAAAAAACCGAAACAATATTTTCCAAAATTAATAAAATATGTGGGTAATATAAAAAACACGCTTAATACTAAATTACGGCTAACTATGTTGCAATAAAGCAACCACGCTCTGCTACCAAAAAATGTTTGATTCCGAAGCTGATCTTAGCGCAGTGGAAGCAAATTAAAGTTATCTTAAAATCTAAAACTAAATGGTCGATCAGCCTCGAACAACATTTGACTACGATTCGTAGTGCTCTTTACTATAGCTAAATAAAATAAATTTAATGAGAGAATTTTGTTCCGGAAAGTTTCCGGCCGAGAAATTCTTGTTTCCAAAATCTACTTAAACAGGGCCCAGCAACGAATTGCTTACCGAGCAAACGATGACGCCGTTTCTTTGTGAGTTTAAGTATGACAGGAATCAGGTATTCAGGATATTTTAGGAGCGCAGGAATAGGAATAACCTAAACTCACAGCGCTGGAACATCCGCTCGTTCTAGAACTCCTTTCCTCCAATTTGTACAGTTCACAGTTCGACATCACATAATGTTTTTAACACAAAATAACTAAAGATTTCTCTCCGAATGAGAAATCGGCCCGTTGGCCTCAATCATTTATAATTAAAATACGTAGCTATCGGCAGCCACGACGACGAGAGCGACGACTCAAAGTGAGGTTATGTTACCGGCGACCACGTTGGCCTCAATCAAAAGCCGAAACCAAATTCACTTGGTTCACTTCCCCACCGCACAGGAAGCCATGGCGTGGCAAATAGCACACAGAAAACCGCCAAAACACCTTAATTTTACACCACTTAAAACTAAATTCGCTTCAACAACGCTAGCGTAAAGATGACAGACAGGGCGGACCGAAAAGTGTTGCCAGCACCGTCCGCTCAAAAGATACGAAACCGTTTTTGATACGAAACTAAACC
>JANFCV010000592.1:0-46258 GCA_024500475.1 Phthorimaea operculella
GACCCTTAGTTGAGCTTCTTAGTCAGGATCGTCATGAGAAAAACTCGCACATTGCAATGCGCCATTGGCCATCCTACAGCGCGAGTTCTGATCTTATCGACAACGAACGGTACGTAGCGTTGTGTTTAGGTGCTTGCCTTGTTACCGCTTGAAGGCAGCCACAATGCAGCCACAGATGGAGATCTCCACCGGACCGGGTGACGGAGGCCTGGACGTTTGCAGTGTGGGAACGGATTTCGCAGGCCCTTCTTCATGGTGAAGGCATCACGCCTGCGGAACGCAAAGTCTATCAAGGCGTACTTGTGCGTGTTCGTGTGCCCAGCCACCAAGGCCGTCCACTTGGAGCTCGTGGCCGACCTTTCTACGGAGGCCTTTTGGCAGCGCTGGAGAGATTTTTATGTCGCGACGAGGGCGACCAGCGCTGATCAGGTCGGATTGTGGTACCAACTTTAAGGGTGCTGATCGGTGTATGAAGGAAATTGTAACGTTCTTAAGGAGAACGAAGAAGCCATCAGCACGGGCCCTCCCGTCAGGGCATTACTTGGGTGTTCGATCCACCAGCGTGCCCTCACTGGGGTGGTATTTTTGAAGCGGTTGTAAAGTCCGCTAAGACGCATTTGTTGCGCGTTGTAGTTAATAATTTTGACTTTCGAGGAGCTGGCGACCGTGTTTTGTAAAATTGAGGCTGTATCAATTCCGCGTCCTGTGTCCGCTCAGCTCAGACCCAAATGAGGAGGCCCTGACGCCAGGGCATTTCTTAATTGGCCGCCCACTTAACGCCTTGCCGGAATATCCCTATACGGAGGTGAATAGCACCGTTTGTCGCGTTATCAGTTGTTGCAGCAAATGACTCAAAACTTTGGAAGCGTTGGTCGCTTGAGTACTTGCACATTCTGCAGCAACGCCTTAGTGGACGGACAGGACTGAACCCTGCATTGGGGATCTCGTTCTGGTTAAGGATGTCAACCTACCGCCACTGCGTTGGCGCCGGGCGCATTCTCAACCTGTTTCCGGCAGTGATGGCACCTCGAGTTGCAGAAGTTCAGGTGGGGATTCAGTCCTAAGCGAGCAGTAGCTACATTATCACGCCTGCCATGATAGAGCGGACCGATGGGTCGGTCCGGGGCGGGTGAATGTTTAGTTTTCGTATAAAATGGCGCGCGCTGCTGGCAACACTGTCCTGTCATTCACGTCCTCGCCGTCGCTCGCTTGGTTGATGCGAATTGTAATTATAAATGGTGTAATTTAGTGTGCTTTCGGTGTTCGTGTGGTTTTCCTGTTCGGTGGAGAACCGCGTATTTGGTTCCGGCGCTTGATGATAGTCAGTCGGTTCGATAACCACGCGGCCGTCGGAAAAATAACCTTACTTTTAGTCACCCGCGCGTCCAGTGTCCTTTGGTTCGCGTATTGTACAGTAAAACGTGTTGCTGTCGCGAGCAGTGGTGGGGAGAAATCTTTGTTACTGTGTGTTAAACATTATTTGATGTCGAACTATGAACAGCCGGAAACTTTCCGGAACAAAATTCTCTCATTAAATTTATTTTATTTAGCTATAGTAAAGAGCACTGCGAATCGTAGTCAAATGTTGTTCCGAGGCTGATCGACCATTTAGTTTTAGATTTTAAGATAACTTTAATTTGCTTCCACTGCGCTAAGATCAGCTTCGGAATCAAACAATGTCTTTCTCTTCCATTCATCTCTATCAGCCGTCAAATCTTCGTTTCCACCTTTTTGATTCATATCTTTTGCATAATCCATCCAAACTTTTTTAGGCTTTCCTCTCCTTCTGCGTCCATCCACATTCATATTCATTACCTTTTTCGTCACATGATTTCCATCCCTCCTCATAACATGCCCATACCACGATAAACGGCTGGCTCTAATCTTTTCAAGCATACGACCTTGCTTACAAAAAATACGAATTATTTACAATTATGTAATGAAATGTTCCAATTTCTGTGTGATGCCGGGATAGAATAGCATCAGCCCAATTCTACCCGTGGATATCGCAAAGAACGAGTTAGAGATAATTATTCAGGGAACGGGCAGCAGCATCCATTGTAGGTAACATCCTGAACTCTGTCTCCAAGCAGCCTGCCAAGCGTGGTGAGTAAAGCAACACCTTCCGATAAAGGGAGGCCCATGTCCAGCAATGGACTGTTGTGGCTGGTTCGGTTTTATAGTATTCCGATTGTATTGTAACTCTATCAGCATCATAGGATCGAAACTCACCTGCTTCAAATTCAGTCGAGCTATTTTCGTAATTTCATTAAATGTTTCACGTAAGTAGGAAATCCGTGAATGAATGTTACACAGGAGTTTTTGTTGACTGTGTTCATTGGAATAGGATTCCAGAATATCGAAGATATCGTATCACACGCGTAATTCTCAGATGTACCTATGCGGCATAACAGATGTTGCATATTAAATACTTGCTTTATATCACTAGCAAATAGAACTAGCAGCAAGTCATTGCTAGATTCGACATGTTTCGTAGAAGCTTAAGCTTACAGATTGTTCCATATAAACTTGGATAAAAGTTCCATATAAACTTCATTAAAAGGACAGACTTGAGGTATGTGTCGTCGCGTCAAATTCATTTGATGCGGTTTGAAGAGATGCTTTCTGATTTTAAAATTCCGCTGTATTCACTATACTAATGGAGCACTTGCACAAGTTTCAATAAATATCCCTTTAAAACTTTCCATTAGTGATTGAGACATTTTGAAAAAAAAAAACTATTTTTACTTGTTTATTTAGTAAACTCTTATGTACTGACAAACTGTTTCTGGCTGGCCCGTTGACTTTCATATGAGATGTCTCATAAAGAAGACAATGCCAGACACTGACACTACCTATTCTTAAATCTATTACTCGTAGAAACTAGAGTGATAATATAATAAAGGAAACAAACAAATAGTTGGAGAATAAGATGTTTATTCACTGTACATCATTAGCCTATGCGAGTCTCAACTTTAACAAGATATTAACAATTCGGATGTTGTAAACTTTTCATTCACTGAGATAACATTGAACAAGGATAGTTACCACGGTGAAGAAAAATTGATGTAACAGGTGCGGACTATAAACTTAATAACGGTGATCATTCATTCACTTCTTTTTCCAGAGGGGAGCGTAACCGTAAGAGCCGGCGTACGCGACGGGGAAGCGTACGCGTTGTAGACGGGAGTAGCAGCGTAGCTGGTGGCCACGGGGGCAGCAGCGTAGCTAGTGGCAACGGGGGCAGCGACGTGGGCGACGTGGGCAGTAGCCACCTGGGCGACGGGGGCAGCGGCGTAGGTGCTCACAACAGGGGCGACACGGGCAACCTGGGCGACCTGGGCAACCTGAGCAACAGGCTGGACGTGAGCGACCTGGGCGACGGGGGCGACCTGGGCGTATTGGTACTGGACGGCAGGGGCGGAGTAGGCGGAGTAGGCGACGGGAGAGTAAGAGTAGGACTGGTACGCCGCCACGGGAGCGAGTAGGTCAGGGGCGGAGTAGGCCACTGAGGCGAACTGGGGCTTAGCGGCGACGAGGCCGACCAGGGCGAGGGCGAACTGAAAATAAGATAAATATATTTAAGATAAACTATAGGAAGGCTAAATGGGTAATGCGAAGTCAAAAATATAAGACGGAACAGTCTAGTGAGAGACACGAGACGCCAAAATAAAAGAATAAAGTAGATATGTAAATAATTAGACCATCGGCCACGCATCCGGGATCAAATGTGTCTCAATTAGTTGTAAGAAAAGAAAATCCATATTCATAAATAAATTTAAAATTGTGGAAAACCCATTTCGAGAGTCACAATACTTAGTATCGTCACAGAGCGTCACTGACTTTAGGTATTAGTATGGAACAATAGCTGTAAATGTTTGTTTTCTCACGGCTGCTATGCTTAAAAATATTCAGTTTTAGTGGCTTGAAAAGAGCACAAGGCTACTTAATCTTTATCAGTTTATCGCTATGTCAAAAACTTTAAAAATTAGGTTATTTTTTTTAAGCACTCCACTTACCAGTTTGAACATTTTGATAGGATATTTCAGACGGTTGAGGACTGAATGATGATCATCTCATCATCTTGCCCCATTTTATACGAAAACCGAAAACCGGACTCTTTCCCAAAACGGACTTGATCTGATATATTAATAATATCCGCCCATAATATACACATTAGATTGATTTTGCTATATCAAGCGTGTCGAGCGAAAAATGTGGAGACAAACTGACTCGTGTCACATAAATTCAAGGCTGTGTTGGTAAAACTAGTCTGGTTAACTAGCAAGTTTAACGATTTTTTTATAGTAGAAGCTGGGTGCCTTTTAAATCAATAATTAATCTACTTTGATATATTTGATGCAGCACAACAAAAATCATGATTGTAGCGGACCTACTTTACTTTTTGTACGTCATTTTCATTAGAATAACATAAAAATTATGATACCTGTGCTTATTTTAAATATTGCCGTGTGGTGCCGGCAGAGTAAAATAGCCCCACCCCCTCTCTTCCTGTGAAGGTCGTCAGAGGCGACCGAGGGATAAATCCGACCCAAGCTGATCAGGGTCCTGGAGAAGGAGAACTCCATACACAAACCCGGAACGGGGTCTCCGTCAGGCGCGAGTGACTGGTAATAAATCGTGCAGCAGACTCCTGCAGCCGACCTGGCTCCGCACGTATCGACCCGTCATTCCTGTGGAGTCAGTCAGGTAGGCCGAGAGGGTGGCGCAGGTCTTGGGCAGCCCTGCGTTTTCCATAATTGCGTCCCAGGCAACGCAGTGTCTGTAGAGAGCGTGCCAAAAACCATGCCGCTCCCGCATCGGCTTATACAGCCATGAAAAATCTTGCCTCAGACACTGAATAAATCGTCTTTCACAGACGTATGAGGCTAATGTTGATGATTTTAAATACTGGTAGCTCAGTACCCCAAATTCCGTATCAATTAATAGCAAGTACCAATAAAACTAAGTTTAATCACTATAAGTTCATTTTATTTGTATTACTCTGCAATACGGTTGCGGATAATGAATTACGGTTGCGGACATTCCGTTGTAGTTTTTTCTCATATCTCCATACGTATAAGTAGCTGTCATAAATCTATTACAACCTACCTACATCACTGTACCTACTTCTACTATTATTAGGTACTTCATATTATTGTAAAAGTAGGTGCGCGGTTCAAAGTAGTGTAATAGTCTAGTAACTAACGTCAATAGCTGGTTATAACTATTCGGATTGACCCATGAAGCTGAAAATCGGCATGTAGGTACTTCTTCACCTCCTCATCAAAATTAGACATGGAGCCCAGCGGGCCCCACCCCCCTAACCTTTTACCGCCCCCTCCTTACAAGCGCAACTTTTGAAGTAATTGACTTGGAGGGTAGTTTTATTTCATATCGTGCGTGACATCTCACTTGAAGTTTATAGTGCCCTCAAATTACCCTTTTAGGCTCCCGGCCCCAAAGCCCCATAAGTGGGGTGTCCCGTCCTTGTATGAGATTTTCTTATTTTCAAGATATCAATTCCCAAGTGGTTTCAAAAGTTGCGGAATTAGACACAGATTGCAAATAAAAACTACCCTCCAAGTCAATTACTTCAAAAGTTACACCTTGTAAAGGAGGGGGTGTTAAGGGGGTGGGGCCCGCTGGGCTCCATGTCTAATTTTGATCAGGAGGTCAAGAAGTACCTACATGCCAATTTTCAGCTTCAAGGGTCAATCCGAATAGCTGTGACGTTAGTTACTAGACTATAATGAGTATGGTGTTACCGGTGTTACATGAGTACAAAAAAAAAACAAGATGTAAAGAACTAAAAGCTTTATTTTAGCATAATACTTTGAGCGGAATTCCAACAAAATCTTCAGTCACATAAATTAGGTCATAGTCTTTGGTGGTTTCAGATGTAGTAAGAGTAAGGTGCCGCGTAACCGTACGCCGAGTATGCATAGGGTGAGTATGCACTGTATGCTGAGTAGGCTACGGGCGCTGTGTAGGCTGCAGCAACAGGGGCTGTGTATGCTGCAAACGGAGCTGTGTAGACCAGGGGCTTGGCGGCGGCGAAGGCCAGGATGGCGGCGAAGATCAGCTGTAAAAAGGAAGCTATGTTAATAAAACACCCTTCAATAAAACCATTTTATATTCACGTGAGATATGGGGACGAATTACTCGATGACACTGGTATGACACTAAACAAGAATAAGGTAAACCTCTGGCATAGTAGTGTGAAAGAGAAAGATAGTGTAAATCAAATTGTAAATTGAACCAAAATCAAACTTATTGTCCGATATGAGCCAACACAAGTTTGCACACACTACACCTTTTCCTATGACAACATAAAAAGGGTATTAGAAGTTTCGCAGAAACTGTATCCCAGCCTCCCAGCTTATTGTTTTCTAAAAATAATGATCCTTTTCAGGAATACATCATAAGCAAATGTAGTCACCCCCACTTTTACATTATATTATTATGTTTAGAAAGCTCTTCCATAAGCAAACGTGATTATCGTTTAATACACTTTGAGTATAGAGTATAGAGCAGGTAAGTATTCACGAAAAAGCTTTTTTTAAGAAAATGTTTTTTTTAAAACTTGAATTATGTAATTCAATCTGTTTCATTCAAGCCTTTATAATGCTCGCTTGACAGTCACTGTTATTTCCGACGCAAAAAAGAAACATCCTCATTTAGATACTTTGTCCCTATTGACCACTCGTAAACGTACTCTAATATAATAATATTCAAAATATTCTATTAATGTCTAAAAATACGAGAAAAGGCTTCCCTAGCAACGGGACAATTCTCATACAGACGGTAGACCCAATATCATTATCACGACCGGGCAAAGGTAGCAAAATACATTATTTATAGGGACCTCATTTGGGTGTCTAAGGGTAGTCAACGAAGGAAAAACGATTACGTAAGGCCCCATTATAAGAGGCTTAGAAACCGGATTTGGTGACATTATAGCAAAAGTAATTAATCTAATTAGGTGACTTGATGAGACAAACTTTATGTAAATATCAACAAGTTGCTTTTTACAACGAAAAAATCAATGCCAAATCCAATATACCTAAAGAAAAAGAGACAACTGCTCTGTGTAGGATTTTGCGTTTGCATCTGCGAAGCAGGTACTAAAACGACTTTAATTTTACGAACAAACGTAATACAATATCAGAAAAATTACAGCTGTTTGTTTGATTGAATACCTACCTATTGCTACATATTGATATAAATAAGAAATATTACTAAAAAGGGGACGAAAATAAAATACAGAGAGAAAATACTGCAAATATTTTAATGGGTGAATCAGTCCATGAAACTGATCAACTACCTATCTTCGGATCGAAATATGAAAAAAAACTTGGTCCTCCCATATAAACTGATGCTACACATTTTATAGGTATGGGAAGCCTAATTTTTTATAGTTTAGTGTCGTTTCTTTGGACTGGTCCACCCCTTCAAATTTTTGCAGTTGATTTATCACACCTTATATTGTACAAAAAAATGTACTTACAAACTTGAACATGTTGGATTGTTTGTTAAAGCTGTGGTTGAACACTGACTGTTGGCATGTTGTGTAGGTATTTTATAAGGACTCGATGGTGACCCCATTGTGTTGGCACCGGCGCATGCGCACCTTGGGACGCTACGTGACGCTTCGGGACGTGCACGCGACTTGAATATGCCTAGTGGCAGACAGGGTGTCCCAATCGAACTTGAGCAGCAGAAATACCATTCACGTGTTTGGTGCAAGAGTATTTGGAGTACTTTTAAAAAAATATTTAATCATTGACGAATTGAATTGAAAGAAATGGAATTCCCTGCCGGCCGATCTGTTTTCGGAACACTATAAATAGAGCCTTTTCAATGAAATCATGTTCCAACATCGTCTGCATCATCACTTACCAATAGTCGAGCGAGATAGACAAAATATGCGGGCCTATATTACAGTAAAAGAAGGACTATCAAGGACTCTTGGCATTTCCATATACCGACAGACAGAATTCACCATAGCGCAAGCCGTTAATTCAACAAAATTCAATTACCTACTTACTGACGATTGAATGACTTATTTCTGAGTTTGTTATATAGATACTATAGCTGGAAGATTTAACAAACATACATTATTGAAAGAAAAGAGCATGCTACCTAATGTTAATCGTCTTCTCAAATTCGCTTCCTGCATCATCCATTTCCCATTTTCGGCAATCTCACTTTTTCATTCGTACATCAAGGTCTAGGCTTATCCGAAAACGGATTTTTGGTAAAGATCACTAGCCTAATACAATTTCCAATGAACAAAACTTCTAAATGCCACGAGATGCTGATACACCCACGATATTTAAATTAATAGCCGCATTAAAAATAACTAGAGCATTTAAAAAAAAACACTACGTTTTTTAGCATTTATTTTCAAGGTGAAATAAAAGGACGTTGATTTTATGAAACAGGAGGCAGTTGAATACAGATACAGGTTTTGATCTCGTGTTCTGGTTCGTTACACTGGCGTAGGACGTTTATTGAAATAATAATTTTAAAATATTAATCGCCATTTGATACCAACTGCAAAGGTATCTATAAAATTTCTTCAATATCTCCAGGGTGCTTTTATAAGATTAAAACTTTGATGGGACTTCTGGAGCATAATAAAATATGAGAACAAAAAAATTTTGTAATGCATCCAACCGTGTCTTTATCATTTTCCGCATGATTTTCCGGTATTTTGCCGGATTCTGATTTGACGAAAGAGGTTTACCACAGCACACGTCGCCGCATCAAATTGCGATAATAAAATGTAATATCGCTCAACTGGTGCATTTGTTAGGCAGGCCAAATTTTTTTTCATGTTTCGAGTTAGGTATATTTCTTAAGGAAAGTTGCTCAGTTTCCTGAAATGGATTTGCAGTTATTTTTTCATATTCCGTATCTATTTTTGTCAAACTACAAAAATAAACAAACAAATCGATACTATTCAAAAGGAAAACAAAAATTAAACACCCCTTGCATCGCCCTGGCACTAGTTAATCGGCGCCAAATCAAGCAAGGATCTAATGTCGCATAGTGTAGAACATTCTATGTACGCGAAAGTACTTACTACTCGACTGCCTCAGAAGGAGGGTTATGTTTTTGATATATATTTATGTGGATATGGATGTATGTGGACAAGAAATAAATTTTACGGGTTACAGCCGGCTGGGCGAATTTTATTATTATTAATCGTTTACTCTTTAACATTTAACTTTAATAACAAAAACATTACAAGAGATACACATACAAAGAATACCGACACCAAAGCACATTTTATTTCTACTAAGAAATTTCTTCCAGCTGACCTACAAAGAGTGAGACTTTATAAGACAAGCGGATCAGGCGTGCACAAGATAAATAAATAAACATACATAAAATAAATCTTGACATATTAGTTGTCGTAGATTCGTCTCAGCAGCGAGAGTGATACTGACAAATTTTAAACGCAAAGCGCAACTTAGAAATTACCGCAGTCGGGTTTTTTCTATTTTAATACATTTGCTTGTCTTATATCTCGTTCAAGAGTCGGTCAATTACTGTCAGCCAGGGTCGATCAAGGTTGGCGTAAGAACCTCCTTGAACTTGACTATCACTGATCCATAATCCAGTTTTACTACACCAGTAGTGTGGGTCGTTGCCAGTTGTTGAACCAAAAACTGGTATTGATTTGGTGGCATTTTAATTTACTATGAGAAAGTATATGATGGATTTTACAGATTTCTAAAATCATGCAATGATGTCCGTCAGTAAGCAAAGAAGAGTATTTTATATCTTCATAAGATTTCTTCATTAATTCACGATTAAAATGGATCTCTACTGATAATTATATGTTTTTCTATTTCCTGCAGTGCCTGTTTTGAAACAGCATAGTAAAATTAAAAAAGGTCAAAACTAGACCATTAGTCGTATTTTATGGCTAGGTGCTAATTTATTATGCAGACAAATTATTAATTCGGTATTGTACCTTGCAATCTTGCTCTACATCTAACCTAATTATAATTTTATTTTCCGCCTTGAAAAACATTAGAATTAGTGCATTTTTAATAGGCCCGAGAAAAAAGAGTTATAATATATCACGTTGTTATGCATTCTTCTTCAAAGACAAGGAAGTATTTTGAAAGGTTTGTTATCATCAAATGTAAGTACTTATTTTGGTACTTGATAATTAACTCCATCGTATCATAGTTAATTGGAGACTCGCTCAGTTTTAGTTATTCCACAGAAGATCGCTTTCTTAGTTTTAAAATAACTTACACAAAAAGGTGAAGAAACGTTTTTTTAGAAAATGATACCTAGGTATTATGATCGTTTTTTCACCCCGATAAAAGAAACTTCGAGAATATCGTTGGAGCCGTTTCCGCGATGCCGAAGAAGTACTAATTCCTTGCCGATTTTTTCCATAATTTGACGATTATGATGTAAGTCACGATAAAAATTTAGTCAAAACAGCTATGTAATAAGTACCTAAGTACATTTTTTTAACGTGAGCACCTACTCTATATTCTCCTAACTTGCTATTCCGGCAGTGAGTTATGTCCAATATGATGAATTCACAGATTACGTAACCCGGTTGACACCCGGACTATAAAGAAATCAGAAACTAGTTTAGGCTCTTGAAAACTAGATAGTTTCGTAGGTACAATAAAATAATTTGTAGAATTGTAGAACTGGATTATAATAGTATCAACACCTGTTGCAACTACCTTTTTATAGAACACTTGCTGTTTTTTTATTATGCATCTAAGTTTATTAAGCGATACTAGGTAGGTATAATAAGTGGATCTTCATAGTATTAGTTTTATTGCATCGAATACTACTAATCAGAATTTTGAATCACATGTCAAACTATTAATAAAAACCAGTTTAGAAATTATGCATTATGGCGATTTGTTTTTTCTAGAAAACGAGAAAATTTACGATAGGTAAAAATACAATACTCATAAAATAGTATGAATAGTCACGATGATGTTCAATGTCAGTTATTGTCAAATTTGTTTTACAGCAGGTGTGGTGAATATTCAAAAGGTTCTCGTAATATAATCAATGAAACATAATGCAGTACCTACATACAATCTATAACCATCACGTAGGTATGAAGTTCGTAAATGTTTGACACAATTCGAAATGAATGGCGCATTATCAGCTAATCACCGTGAATTTCCAATACAGGGTTTAGCTTTATGCTGAAAGCGCCCCGGAGTGAGAGCTTTTCAGGAAACTTGCATAACAACGAAATGATTCAACTCTCCCTTAAATTGTTTAGTCCCTTTGCCCAACATAGGCTAGCATTAAAGGCAGGCAGAGCTATTTCAAGCCTATTGTCATCCCATATGTAACTGGTCGTAACATGATTATTCACAAACCTATTGTCTTGCTGTTGTATATTATTTTGGAGTAGGTACATTTCCTTATAAATCCAGGTACTGTTAATATAACATCTATTGTTTGCAATGCTTGGTAATTGAAACTTTTGGATTCCTGGCTAAGTTATTCGTATTCAAGGCAGCATCAAGAGTGTTCTGGAAGACGCAATAGATATTATCATTTCAATAGACTCGAATAACTAGGTACCCAAATAGATGGTCATACGGTTGTCGTCATTGGGAATACCAGGCATACAATAATAGTAAATTATTTGGTAGTTAAAGTATTATAGCTTTTGTGTCTACTGCAACACAAATATGTACCTATACTAAAGTAGTTAATATGGATTCTGCATTCTGAATGTGATGTTGCAGACTCTTTTCTGCAGCTTCATGCTACTGATCGTTTAGGGTGGGCTTAAAAACCAAGCGACAGCGACAACGACGCGCGTCGTTGTCGCTGTCAAATGACTTGTTTGTATGGGTTTGTATGGGGAACCAGATAAACCGAGCGTCGGCGTCGTTGCGGCGCCACGACGCCGTCACGTTGACAGCGCGCTCAGAGGCTCACCAGGCCAGTGTTGCCGGATAAACAGAATTACTGCTATTTAGACATATTTAACAGCAAGGTAAATGTAGTAAAATATAGAACAAACTTTATGTAAATTCTGAACTATTGTTGCCGTACTACCGATGGTTTTACTATCGATAGTTTTATTTATTCAGGCCTATACAATCGGTAGGCCTAATAATAGTATTGATAATTTAAAATAAAGCAATACTGTTGACGAGGTATAATACTATCGATACTATCGATAGTTGGATATCGATACTATCGATTGTCTATCGTTTTACAATCGATAGTCCACTATCGAGTGGCAACAATATTCTAAACACATGCTTTTTATGTTACAGTTTATCAAATTTTCACAAATTACACGCTGAATTCCGACAAGCTCTGCCTACCCCGCAAGAGATAAAGGAGTGATATATGTATGTATGTATTCCGACAACATTGATGCCTGAGCAGAATTTGCAAAAGAAAATGTAATGTATATTTGTAAACCTCATTTTGCGTTTTGCGGTGCTAAAAGTTCTGTTGTATTTGTTGTTTTGTTATACATTTTAAGGAAAAACTGAACTAAACCCATGAACTATTCTACACGAATAGTTATATTATATTACTTGTCACTTGGTTATGTGTCTGTCAAGACCCCTTTTTTCGGGAACGCGTTAAGATATCAACTTGAAATAAAACCATTCCATAGTCACAAACAGGAATGATGATGTTCTCTCCGGCTGATTTCGGCCATGCCGACCACTTTTAATTCTGATCAGCAGCATCCTAAATACTGCAGCTGCCACACTGATTCTGCTATTCATCTCATTATCAAGGTCACATTAAATAACGAAACTTCTCAACTTGTGTCATCATATCTTCACCAAACTTAATTTTCAGTATCTCACGACCTTGTATTTTCATTGAAATCACTTTTGTGAATGATCTGATCACTAAGACGGCGGTCGTTACACAATAATGTCAGAGGCCTGCTACTTATAGTAGGCGGTAGGAAACTCTGACTCTAGGTTTCATCGAATTGTTGAACGACGGTGTACTACTCGAATAAGAAGAAGAAGAATACTATCTTTTGACACTGATCTACAGATCGAATTTGCAGCATGCTTGGGGAGAAACGGTCTTCAGTTGTTGCAGGCCATCTGCGGATTCTGCAAGAAAGCATAGGTCATCGGTATACATGTCGCAGTGCGATGTCAAAAGCTGGCATATTATGGCAAAATTGTAGACTTCCTTTGGCCTTCGTCCCAAGCTGATCCAATGTTTGGCCAAAATCCTAGCATTTTCGGCGAAATCCTAGATTTGTTTAGTATTATGGCTTTTTTTTCATTCCCGACGAGGAACAAGGAGTGGAAAAGTGAGTTATGCATCTCTCTCCGTCCGACTCTACCTCCCACCCTACAGGACGTCCAACGCTACTTTATGCCTTACAAGGTAACTGACGCTATTTCCAACCCTCCAGAGACGTCATAGATGATAAGGGTAGCGTCGGGCCTACTACTGTGTTACAAAGTATGTCTAAGTTCTACGCCTCTACTTGCTCTACTTCTTCATATATCTCCTTATCTATCTAACACTCCTTTAAACTATCTGGAACTATAAAATGATGTGTCTTCTTATCTGCATAATGTAATATGTATTAGTCTATTAATAAGTATGTGTAGTAGTTTATCATAGTTGAAGTATTTGAGTAATAGTATGTATGTATATTATGTTTATGTAATACATAAATAGTTGCACTACCCTGCTTTTTCTCTGTACGTACTTTTTCCTGTTGTGAAGCAATAAGGCCACCAAATTGTACTCTGTTATGTTTTCTTTTTATTACTTTGTTTGTTTGTTTTATGTGCAATAAAAATATTGTTATGTTCCATCCTGCTGGTCGAGCGCGTTGGTAAGTTTTTATGAGTAGCCCTCAAGAATATTGGCACTTTTGGTGATCCGTCCCCTTCAGGATATTCATAATATCTTGCAGGCTTTTCTTGCAATTTTGTCCCCTGTTCGATGGGGCACACACTTCACGTTCAGCTTGAGCCACTCACACAGCAGCGCCTTCGCCTTGCATATGTCGTCCACCGAGAAATAGGTCGAACACAGCTAGATAACGGAGGCCTCGTTTGTGATGGTTAGTTGATCTTGCAGGAACGTGAGGACATCGTTGGCCAAGAAAGATGTATCCATCTTGGACCAAGTCGAACGCAGCCAGTGCTACGCTGACGAATTATTTCACTATTTTAAATTAAAATAATTAAGTCGGCAAATACGTGTGCATTGATCGGCGCATAGCGAAACATTATGTTATGTTAGCGTTATGTTAGCGTTGGACGCCTTGGAGGGTGTGGTCGACGTCGGACACTCTGGAGGATTAAAAGTGGCGGGCGTTGGTTTTCCTGGACTTCCGACGTTACCCCTTGTCGTCCAGGGCATTCCTGGAGGGTAAGAGGTGGCGGCATATACCCTGAGAGGCAGGACAGAGAGTAGGAGGTAACGTCGGATGCCCTGGCGGGCGCGGAAAGCGCCGGAAACACTAAAGACTTAAAGATCACAGGCATTGGATTTTTTGGGCGTCCGACACTACCCCCTGCCGTCCAGGGCGTCCTATCGCTACCTCTACCTCCCGTCCTCTAGAGCGTCCAGTGGTACATTCTGCTCTTACGGTGTCTAACGCCCCCTCCCTACCCTCTAGGGCAATCGAGGCAATCCTGATATTCAGGTTGTCCGACGCTAGCCCATCTTTCAGGGCGCCCTACGCCTCAAGGTATCCAACTCTACCCTTAACAGCCCAGAGGGAGGTGCATATTGTTTACCTATTCACTTCTCGTTCCCCAGAAATGGAAAAAAAAACTATACATATACTATTCAAATCTAGAATTTCGTCCAAAAATCTGGTTCAGCCAGTAGACATATTCAAAGTTCTGAAAGATGTGCGAAACGGATGCGGGCCTTTGGAGACGGTGTATGAGACCTTCTTAACTACTACCGCAAAGAATAAGGCAAACAGTGTGGGCGCTGAATGCACCCTTGTTTCACCTCACAGTTGATGGGGAAAAAAAAGATCGTTCATCGTCTACAGAGACACAGCACTGCTCATCATCATGCCTCATGTCATGTCTCAGGAGGCGCACAAACTTCTCCGTGCACTCTAGTTTTTCTAGCACCATCCAGTGAGCTTCACAAAATACACTGTCGAACGCTTTATATAGACCAACAAAGCAGAGTTACAACTAAAGACATTGCTCCCTGCTTTTTCCTGCAGTTGATGAACACAAAAATCCAAAAAATATTTTCTTATCTGAAAGTCCTTCAAGCGGTTTAATAAGGCTCTTGCAAAAGCCTTTCGGGGAGCGATTATTACGGAATACCGCGGTATGACTTGCAGTCAGAAAGGTCACCTTTGTTTTTGAGAGGGCACTAATGCGAGAAACTTTAAAACCACCCGGAAATCGCTCTTTCTCTCACATTCAAACAAAAAGTTTCCATAACAACGAGTTTAGCTCCACTCCGCCAAATTTGAGTATATCGCCTGATGTAAGGTCCATGCTAATGTCTGATGGCAGTAACAACCTCATCACACGGTGTAAACAACCCCAAAAGTTCGAGTTTTAGTATTTATATAGGAAAACCTGCTAAAAAAAAAAAAATTAGAGCAAACTATAGCAAAGACCCGGCAACACTGTAAATTAGTGACATTCAGATATTCTCTTGTCTTCACCGTTGGTCGTATCACGAAGTGATGTAACCAAAACTAACAATTTTAGTTTGATACACCATGACCATGGAATTCTAAAATTATATTTTTAGCTTAATCCACACCACAACACGCTTTGTCTGAACTTTTGTCCTAGGAGACGGTAGTATTTTTTATTACGAATAGTCTTTATCGTCATTTAAATAATATATGACGACTGACGGCGCGTCACTTAAGAGTAGCTAAGAAGAGCTAAGTTTATTTTATTTTGGCCTAATAATTTCTGTTATTGTTTCGTTAATATTTGTTTAGATAACCTTCAATACTGCAAGCTGTAGTGCTGATTGTATTCGAATCTTCGAATCTCTTTGGTTGGAAAGGGTTTGTGAACGAATGGAGTGGTGTTGATGACATTATTGGCACTGACATGCCTGACTTGGATTTTGATATGTGTCATGGGCTATCTACCAACTCATTATTCTAATCGAATAATAGGTATCTAATAATACGGTTTCATAGCTTGTATGGGGGTATGGTCCCATTCGGCAGAAAGCATGAAATTTGGCATGTGTGTAGCTTATATAATATGTAAGCTTCAGGAAAAGAAGGGTAGCAAGTTGGACCCCCATGCTTTCCTCCTTTACCCCATTTATATGTCCCAAATTTCAGTTATCTTTATTCTTCTCGGAAACTATTAAAGATAGTGTAATTATAGTGACTATTGATAGGGGTGTAAGGGCCTTACCAACACCTTCGGGGCCCAAACCAACCTTACCTGCCCCTGGTGCGCCCTGCTGGTCAACGGACGAGGCAATGGCGACCCGCCAACCCGCACTGGATCAGCGTGGCGGGCTCGTGGCGGGTGACGATCCAACCCCCCTAAATAAACATGGCAGTACAAGTCAAACCATGTTTTTATTTATTACACGACTGCCCAACCAAAAAAGGAGTGTAATGTTTTCAGGGTTCATGTATGTTTGTATGTATGTATGTATGTATATATGTGCAATGCTATAACCCACTATAACTCGATAACTACTGAACAGATTTGAATGGGAGTAGTGTGAGAAGAATGCTTACACCATCCTGAGTGTCATAGGCTAGGTTTTGTCGTCTTAAACCTTAGGATAACTAGAAAAATTATCTTATTTTATTAATTAGGGATAGCAGCCACCGTAAATAAAACTCTTTGAACAAATCTTATAATAAAAATCTGTTGAAGTTTGATGTCGCTGTCATTGATTGAGTTGGCGTTGCAGTATGTCTAATTATGTCACTGATACAAAATATTTACGTTTGTTGTTGCAAAATAAAGTAAATTTAAACAAATACTGAAAAATAATTAATTAATAAAAAAACGAGCATTCCAAACTGATATATAAAATAACGCTGATAGTTTTTACGAATGGCACAGAGTTCTTATCCCGATGTCCAGCCTTGATGCTTTTGTAATGCAAAACATGTAAATATTCAAAGACATCTCAGTATCAGGTTATTAGTTAAACTTATTATTATATTTATGGCTAATGAGCAGGCATAAAAATAGCTCATACACAATGTGCAATGCCAGCAGATATATCTTAGGCGCCTGGTACTTCATTACATATAGCCTTAGCGGCTCGCTGGCCGAATGTATGGAACATGCTGCACCTGAGAGAAGAGTTCTGAAATTTGGTACACTTAATCTTTAGGGTCAATGAATCGATTTGACCCGTAGTACACAATTTTAAAAAAATCCTTTGAGGAGTAATGACGTCATCTTTTTGTATGGGAAAAAATTTTTTGTTCCAAAACCTATCGGTGTGGTATCAAATGAAAGGCCTTGCTAAGCCAATTCTAAAAATATATCACATTATTATATTAAGTCACTTGTATAAAATTAAATAGGAAATAATTCTCGAAACATGCCACGTTTGGGCTTTCCCAGGTATGATACGGTTGAATCATTACTTATGAAATATACGTAATATAATGTGTAATATCCTCATCTCTAACCTCAAGAAAGGTACTACGGATTTTTGTCTTTAAGTAATTTTTTGAATTTTAAAGTTACAGAAATTTATGAAACACACTTAGTTGAAATTTGGCATCGAAAGTTCAATTTTGGTTACCGAGAATGATAAAAATAAAGCCAGATGAGATTTTAATTATATGTACATCATATTCGTTTTGCAAAAATAACATGTTATGTGCTTCGGAGGCACGGTTAACCTCGGCCCCATCGCAGTCGCTCTCTATGAATAATTAGACGGCGGCGGTCGGTCAGGTCGATAGATACGGGCCGAATAGTAACCATGGTTCATCGGGTCGTTCGTAGACTCAGTGTCCACTTGACAGAACAAGATTTATTAAATATAAGATGATAAATACAGATGCGAGAGGAGTTTTGGTTCATCTTTATAATTTTCATTTGTCTATACACATTTTTCCCACACCAGCATCCTTACATTTATTCCCAGGGTATCCATCACCTTCATTAGATATTTGCCAGCAGAAATGTCCCGCCATGCTAATTATTCTTTTCCTTGAGGCCATATGTATATCTCATGTACCTATTTAAGCTGGGCTATTTTTGGTACTCCTGATGGTCTACATCAGGTTTTCAAAACCGTTGATTTCTAATTGCTAGCAGGAGGGCCAAATCAAGCTGAATTATTTTTCTTCGGGGACGTATATGTATCTCCTGTAGTTCTTCAAACCATCGATTTATATTTTCCAGCAGACACGTCCCATCGCTCTAAACAATTTTTGCTTTGGGACTATATAATATGTGTCTCCTGTAGTTTAGCTTGGCTCTTGGAGGTGCACCTGGTGGTCCACATAAGGTTCTCCAAACCTTCGATCTATGTTTGCCAGCAGGAGCATTCCATGATGCTAAACAATTCTTGCTTTGGTGCCATAAATGTATTTCCCATTGTTTAGCTGGGCTCGTGGTTGTGCTTCTAGTGGTACACATCAGGTACTCCAGTCTCTCAAGTGGAGAAAAAGTAGCCTTTACCTTTTCAATGCAATAGCAATCTTTGTACCAAATTTTATCAAAATCCGGTCAGTAGTTTTTCAGGATGCTGTCACATACAAACATCTAAACGGAAAAAATATGTAAAAACTTTTGAAACGTGTTTTGTTATCAATTTCAAGAATTCGCTGATAATTTACTTTCCAATATCTTTTATCTATGTACAGGCTTTCGACCCTCTACAACTTTATTATTATGTATAGATAACGTTCATTTTGCCGGTGTGTATATAATGTGTGTATAGAGAAATGATCACTTTAACCATCAATCGAAAACTTCTCTCGCATTTGTATTTATCATCCTATTATTAATAAATCATTTTCTGAAAAGAGTGACACCGAGTCTACGAACGACCCGATGAACCATGGTTACTATTCAACCCCTAACTGACGACTCTGACGGACCGCCGCCGTCTTATTATTCATAGAGAGCGACTACAATGGGGCCGAGGGTTAACCGTGCCCTCCGAAGCACATAAAATTCTTTTTGCAAAACAAATGTGATGTGATGTACATAATAATATGATTGTAATCTCAACTGGCTATATTTTTATCATTCTCGGTGTCCATAATTGAACTTTCGATGCCAAATTTCAACTAAGTGTGTTTTCATAAATTTCTGTAACATTAAAATTCAAAAAAAATTACTTAAAGACAAAAAATCCGTAGTACCTTTCTTGAGGTTAGAGATGAGGATATTACACATTATATTACATATATTTCATAGGTAATGATTCAACCGTATCATACCTGGAGAAGCCCAAACGTGGCATGTTTCGAGAATTATTTCCTATTTAATTTTATACAAGTGACTTAAATATAATAATGTTATATATTTTTAGAATCGGCTTAGCAAGGCCTTTCATTTGATACCACACACGGTAGGTTTTGGAACAAAAAAATTTTTTTTCTCATACAAAAAAAAGATGACGTCATTACTCCTCATAGGATTTTTAAAATTGTGTACTACGGGTCAAATCGATTCACTTACCCTAAAGATTAAGTGTACCAAATTTCATAACTCTTCTCTCAGGTGCAGCATGTTTTGAACTACCGCTAGGACTAATATACAAGCTGGTGTTTCTCTGCATAGCTATATGATAGCTACATTGTTTGTTAGTAGATTACGTAGGTTGTTATAACATTGACCAAACAATGATGATTTTATTGCAGAGCAGCTGTCTCCGGGATACTTTATTCATAGTAAAGTGAAGTATTCTTCAAAAGACTACTACTGCCAATGTAAGACATGAAAGCGCACGCCCTGGTCGGCAAAAACTTGAGTGTTGATTAAAATAAGGCAGTCGGTATCAAGAAAATGTTGATTACTTAAACTTTAATCGCAACTTCTTTATGAGCTGAGCTGCTATGTAATATTAATGTATGTAGTCTAGACTAGACTTTGTAGTCAATAAAATAACCCATTTAAAATCCAAATCTGTTATCATTTAAGTAGTTTAAATCAGTTATGGGCAGTTCAACTAGTAGGCATTAAGACCCGTTCACATTTCAGCGGTATAGCTGCGGTACGCGGTACGCGGTGTTCTCCTCGCGGTACCGTTGCTATACCGCCGCCGTGGTATTTGCATGGACGTCCCGCACCTGATAGCGATCGATACAAATACCGCGACGGTATCGCACCTGTACCGCGAGAATACTGCGTGGGTGAAACCACAGTAATGTGAAGGGGCTTTAAACACCAACACAGGGGTTAAGGGAAGATTGCCTTCCTGATAGAAAGACAACAGACCAGCACAGATATTTACAGGATGACAGGTATGAATGTAGGACCAACATCGGGGGGTGGAGGGGTCTTGCCCCCCTCATAGAGAGACAACAGATCAGCACAGATTTTGACCGGATGAGTGGTATGAATGTAGGACCAACATTGGGGTTGAGGGGGGCTTGCCCCCCTCATAGAGAGACAACAGATCAGCACAGATTTTTACAAGATGACTGGTATGAATGTAGGACCAACATTGGGGGGTTAGGGGGGGCATGCCCCCTTCATAGAGAGACAATAGAACAGCACAGATCTTTACAGGATGACTGGTATGAATGTAGAACTAACATCAGGGGGTTGAGGTTGGCTTGCCCCCCTCATAGAGGGACAACAGATCAGCACAGATTTTGACAGGATGACTGGTATGAATGTAGGACTAACATCGGGGGGTTGAGGGGGGCTTGCTTCCCTCATAGGAAGATAATACAACAGCATAGATTTTGACAGGATGACTGGTATGAATGAAGGACCAGCATCGGGGGGTTGAGGGGGCTTGCCCACTCATAGAGACAAATCAGCACAGATTTTTACAGGATGACTGGTATGAATGTAGGACCAACATTAGGGGTTAGGGCTTGCCCTCTCATATAGAAGGCCATAGATCAGCACAGATTTTTACAGGATGACTGGTATGAATGTAGGACCAACATCAGGGGTTGAGGGGCTTGCCCCATAGAAAGATAGAACAGCACAGATTTTTACAGGAGGACCAACATCAGGAGGTTAAAGGGGGCTTGCCCCCCTCATAGGAAGAAGACAATAGAAAAGCACAGTTTTTTACAGGATAACTGGTTTGAATGTAGAACTTATATAGGGGGGTGATAATAGAAGTGTTCAGATTTTTTTACATGATGACTAGTATGATGAACCAACACCGAAGACCACAGAAAAACAGAAGAAGCAAACAAATTTTTACTTGTTAAATATTTAAAAAGTAGTAAATAAATAAATAATTAAAAATTAAAACACGCCTGCGTTTGTGGGAAAATGATCTGAAAGTAAAACATTTTGTGAAAAATTTGGACGAGATACTTGGCTTGGATTGTTCTTCTATTTGGAACATTGACGATGTTTTTATTAGTATCAAAACATTCTATAAAATGAATAGTTATCTTGTACATATAGGTTCAATATAGTTTGTGACCAGACTTTACAATGCAGTCGGGGTATAGTTTGTTGTCATACAATCACGTTAGAATCTCGAAAACTATCCCCCGTTTGCATTGTAAAGTCTGGTCACAAAAAAACATAATATTGAACCGAAAGAAAGAACAATCCAAGCCAAGTATCTCGTCCAAATTTTTCACAAATTATAACTTGCTTTTTACTTTTCAGATCAATTTTTCCCACAAACGCAGGCGTGTTATTTAATTTTTTAATTATTTATTTTATATTTATTTTTATTTATTAAATATATTACAATCATTATCAATATATTACAATGTTCTACTGTAAAGTTTAAAGAAACTAGTTACGCCCTTTTTTGGTGCGACCAGTGGTATGCGGGTATGGATTGCAAAAAAACTGGAAGATCCAAGACTGGAACCATAAAATAAGTAGATAAATTTTTCAATTCTGGTTACTGTCGCAAAATTATTCTTTGCTTCCAATGTAAAACGCTCCATCCGCATTAGAGTGGTAGGTAAATGAATGAATGGTTCTAGTTGGAAAATCCTGAACTACAAAATTAACGACGGAACTTTGTATGGGCTATGAAGGAGACAAAAATATTAAAATATCTCACGGAAGCGCATAGAAGGTCAGAATTTTGGTTCATTATCATCATCCTCAGCCATCCACCCACTGCGGGGTATAGGCTTCCTCTCTACTAAGCCAACCCTCATGGTCCCGTGCCAGCCTGTGCCAGTGAGGTAATATTATGCTTGATGATATCGTCGGACCATTGAGCAGGTGGTCTGCCCACTGACCTTTCACTAATCTTGGCCACCGCTTCGTGGCTGTTTTTTTCCACCGATCGTCACTTCGTCTTACAAGTGTCCTGCCCATCTCCACCTTAACCTCGTCACTCGCTTACCTATATTTTTGACTTTGGTTTTACGTCGACTTTCAACGTTTGGTTTTGGACATGTTCATCCTGAGACCTACCTTCAGGGAGGCATCATGCAGATGTGATATTTTGCTGGAGACCCAGAAAACGTTCGGCAATAAGGATGAGATCATCTGAAAATCTCAGGTGCGACATGCGTATTCCGTTGAAATTGTCTCCTTTCTCGCTCCAATCTAAAGTCTTCATGATATCTTCTAGTACGTTGGTCAAAAGTTTAGGCATTGTCGCAGACCCGTTTGACTCCGGAGGACATCCACACATCACCTGTCAATACCGCAGCGATGCAGAGAGTGAAACACTGACAATACATTTTGATTGTTTGTCAGATGACGAACAGTCGAATGCCTTTTCATTTAAGCTTTTCATAGTCAACGAAGGTGAAATACAAGGGCCGGTTGTACACTTTGCACTTCTCCGTTAGCTGCTTGACGGCGTGAATGTGATCCATGGTTGAGTATCCACTCCTGAAGCTAGCTTACGGGTTAGTACTCATCCAGGTTGGCAGTAAGTCGGTGACACAGGACAGGACCAGAGAATTTCGATTATCGGCTTATCACTCGAAAACGATACATCGTACAGAATGTTGTTATTCTAAAAAATTAAATCTAATAAAATTCTCTAACATTGAGTCTTGATAGTTTTTACTAAATTTATGTTATATGGGTTGGAATTTCTAAAATGGTTCAGAGCTCATACCTGGAAAACGATTGGAAATGAGTAAAAACTGTCAAACTAAATATTTATAACTTTTCTTAAGCTTTCATAAACTAATACGGTCATTCTCGCGGCAAGGCGTTCTCAGCCTAATTTATGTCACGCTTTTTTGTTTTACAGTTTTCTGTCAAAATGACAAGTATTTATGAAAATATAAGTCAAAATAAATACAATGATAGTTTTGTCACTTAAATCCACCGACCAGTTATAAAGTTAAGAGCAACTGAATTTTTGGGCGTGACGCAAATTAGAAGTCCGCGTGACGCAAATTAGATTGAGTCATCAAAAGTATGAAGTTTTGACTACTAAATTATAAATTTGATAATAAAATTTCACAATATATGCAAAAAAAAGCAATTATAAGTTCAGACTGAATATAAGTAGACACATAGAACATAGTTCCCGTGTACCTACCTAAAGCTTACTTAAAATAGCATCACCCCGATACTACCAGTGGGATTCGTAAAAGGCTACTAAGGAATGAATCCAGGGAATGAGTAGCTGCGTTTCCTGTGAAACAAAACCTTGCACTGCGCTCGCTAATTCTCCAGCCAAGGCTGATGTTTCTGCCTATCCTCACTTATAGTGCTTATACATGATCAAAGTTGCACAATCAGTAACGGAGCATTCTAGGGCGATCATACATCAGTCATCTTACCAAAAGTAAAAAACCACCGCTTATGGAATGGTTTCCAAGGATCAAGGTGGACAGGGATGGGGAAGTTGGCAGGAAAATGAAAAACGATCAGATAATAGGGTGAAATTTATTAGTGACGATAGCGAAAACTCAGAACCAGCCCGTGATAAGGAACAATTTTTCCCAAGGAATATAGGTCGAAATATGAAAAAATTTGGGCCTCCCATAGTAACTCAAATCAGCTGATCGACAAGTTTTTATGGGAGGTCCTACATTTTTTCGTATCCCGACCTATGTTCTTGGGGAAAGTTGTTCATCACCAGCCGATTCTGAGTTTTTGCTATCGGTCACAAGTAAAATTTCACACTATATATTGACAGCACAAAAGCAGTCAGTACATACTTTTGGCCTTTGAACCGACAAGAACAAGAAGCAGTAATTCTTCCTAGTAGGATCAATTGGCTGTTCTATTGGAACTTAATATTCAGTCAGGAGGATAAGGAGGTCAATGAGGAGGATCATGGTAGACCACCTGCTTGATATCAAACAGGATAAACAACGAACATGAACATTATGACAGGATTTCAATAGACAAGGCTGACACTTTAGATTCCTTACCCTGCAGTGGGTGAAAGTGGACTGAAGATGATGTTGTAAGATAGATTTTGGTGTGTTTGATGATGTGTATTTTCAACATTAGCAATGTTATTCATTCGCAAACCTCTCATGAGCTTTAGCCAAAATAAAGTAGATAAAGCTAAGTCTCTAAGACACAAAAACGCTACTTTATATAATGCTATTACTAACACAGGCAGACTTGGCAGACAGATCTCCAAATCAACTACTCTGCATTGAATCCGCAGACACTTACTGCCCAGTAACTGTTAAAATGGATAGAAAGCCTCTGCCTCTGCATCAGGAACTCCTTGGGAGAAAATTGAGTCGAAAGATTAAATGATTAAAGTATTAGACTTCTTTGATACCTACTTCAGGCATAAATGGCTGACGAGAACAGCTGACCCTCTCCACATGAGGGAAGAGTAAATACGAACTAAAATCCTGAAATGATCAGTTCACGTGAACCATAACAGTTTAAAGGCGGAGAGGAATCAAATCTCATATAGGCCATTAGAACAAAAAATATCACAGCTGAACTGCCCCAGTAGATGATCAACTGATTACCCTGATAAATTTTGCATTATTCTTACAACAAACTTAAATGTGATACTGATATTAACAAGCACGATCTAATTTGCGTCACGTTTTTTGTGATGCAAATTATGTGATATAAATTAGGGAAAACGCATATTTTATTTTGTTAAACGGATACGTTTAAGTTTTGTTTATAACCTTGACGGAAATTGAACCTTTCGTATAGGCGTACATGATCATAAATTGACAAGACTCATACACATTTATTCACAAAATGAAAGAAGCGAACGTAAATTAGAGAAAACCATGACCACGTGAACGCAAATTAGGTATTCACGTCCATAATTCTTCATCCAAGAACATGACACACCACTGCTGTCGTGGACTGCTAACGTTAGCTCCTCATGCCACAATCTTGGGCATAGATCTTTCCACTTGTGATAAAGGTAACATTTTGTAACGCGTGACGCAAATTATGTATCAGGCCGACAGATACATTAAATTATGTAACTAAGTAAATAAAGGTTGTGCACGTTTATAATATTTATAATCCTTAAGCCCAATAAAGGGCTTCCAATGTTTAAAAGCTCTAATCTATAAACATTGTTTTTACAAGAAATAATTGAAGACAAAGGAAAAATTCTGGGTGCGGGACAGCGAACACAAATTAGAAAACAGGGTTTTGAAAAAATATTGCGGCTAAAGTATTTACTATAGAGATTTAAAACTTCATGGAGGATTACAGGACCTTTCTACCTATTTAAATAAAAATGTACAAGTTTGTGGTATTACGGAGTAGCGAGAAATTCAACGAGACACCCAAAAATCGTGCATTTTGAGAATCGCCGAATACAATAATAGTATTGCATACGATGCAATATCATATCGTATGCAGTATTGTTGTATTAGTTATACAGATCAAAAACTAGGACTTTCTATGTAATTTCTCCAAGGCGCCCAGCCTCTGAGAGGTGACGTGTTTTAATATGTTTTTTTTTTTTTATCTTTATTAAAGAAACCAACAGCTTACATTTTTAATAAATAACATAGTTGACAATAATTTTGCAACGCCAATAAAAGGTTTCTACATTAAATTTCGATCGAGTGGATACAGTGCTATCGAAAATACGAATCAAAAATGAAGCTAAGAACAAATATAATTCAAGTTAAAAAGAAGTAAACAGTTATATAAAAAACCTAAAAAAAAACATTTGTAGTTATTTGATATTGCTGTCTAGACAAAATTGAATTAGTGAGATCAAATAAATAAATATCGCAATACTTCTGCCACTGCATGATTGATTTAGCAAAACTCTTAATCACCTAACTACCTACCTACTCCTAATCACCTACCTACAATCACCTGCCCGACTAAGTGAGATAAACATGACAGATACGTACTTAGGCCCCTACGCCAAATCAGATTCTGTGTTGTTTAGTAATAGGGAAATAGTTTTACTTTTGAAGGAGTTCTTAGTCTCCAAAAATATGTCTACCTAATAGCCCAAACAAAGTTCTACCGGAAAATTTATAATTCAGGATTTTCCAACTAGAAACCCTTATCAGCACTCGTATACCACTTTTTGTCATCAGTACCTTTCCGTGCGAATGACATAATTTTTGACAGGGTTTTAGAAGCCGAGTTACATCCTAAACGACGTATCTGACATCAACAATTCATAGTAAATTGAGATGAATGTCAAATGTGTTAAGAGTGAATTTTGCTTGAGTGAGATGCATGTCCCAAATAGCAAACAGTTGCCTTAAACAAAACTTGTTATAAAACCCTTATAGGAGCATTCTGTAAAAATTTTCCGGACAGAACCCTCTGGTTTCTAGTAATTCCATGTAGGTAATATACAATGATATTGCAAATACGGTATTGTAAGTAACTAGAATGCATTTCAGATCTTTCAGATGACAGTTGTCAAGAATAAGATTCGTTTATGTCGGAAACTATAAATCTTAGACTACCAATTTCTTAAAAAAAATGGTAAGCCTTGGCGAGATCTATCAAACGACAGCTGTCAAACTATAAACACGTTTATCAACACTCGTTTAGTAATGTTGGTTTTATATAATCGAATGCAGTTACGTTATGAACTCCTTTATAAAAATGCAACCTTATAAACAACTTATCACCACCAGCTACATAAATTAACTCAATTCCAAGTGTGCTTCAAAAAAATTAAATGATTATGCAACTTTTTTATTTCCAGTGCCAAAAGTAACCCAATAAAAATACAAATGTCACCGGGCGGATGAGCCTTGAAATAATGAGGACATATTTATTATTAAATCTTCATTTCAATTAATCATTTTTCGAATAAAAATTTACCTAAAAATACCTTTTGATTTTAAAAGTTGTTTCGATTTCTGAACCTCCATTTGAATATTTAGTCGTTTAGTTAGTGGTTCTGTTGATAGGCTTGCAATCGCCATAGTGCAGTGCGGAGCTTAGAATTATTTCTTATAGTTTTTTTGTAGAGTGTAGATAAATAGTGTATGCAACTGCATATAATTAGGCTTAGTATGCTCGTGTCAAACTATTATCACAATCGGCTGCGCCTAGTGTGATAAACAGACACTCGCGTTCTAAAGCCTTCCGTTATAAGACAGTTGCATAAACTATTATTATCTCGGCAATTATGCATGCTCGAAAATAAGTTTGTTTTGGAAATTTGTAGGCCTTGCTTTGAGGCCTTTATTTTATGTGGTAGCTGTCAAACAAAACTCGTTTATCCGGCAATCATTCAAGCTAGACTACCGGTTTGTTTGGGAAAGTTGTAGGTCTTTGTGAGACCTTCATTTTATGTGACATCAGCCAATCTTAAAACTCGTTTATATCGGCAAATTTTCATACTAGACAATAAGTTTGCTTGGGAAAGTTGTAGGCTTTGATGAGATCTTCATTTTATGTGACAATTTCAAACTGAAAACTCGTTTATCTCGGCAATCATTCAAGCTAGATTACCAGATTGTTTGGGAAAGTTGTAGGCCTTGATGAGACCTTCATTTAATTTGATAGCTGTCAACTTAAAACTCATTTATCTCGGCAAATTTCATGCTAGACAATATTATGTTTGTTTGGGAAAGTTGTAGGCCTTCATGAGACCTTCATTTTATGTGACAGCTGTCAAACTAAATACTCGTTTATAGCGGCAATCATTCGTGCAATACTATCAATTTGTTTGGGAAAGTTATTACCTTTTCAATTGACAGTCTAGCATAAGTAATTGCCGAAATAAACGAGTTTTGTTTGACAGCTGTCACATAAAATAAAAGTCTCATCATGTGATACAACTTTACCAAAGAAACTAAGTCTAGCGTGAATAATTGCCGAGATAAATGAGTTTTTAGTTTGAGAGCTGTCACATAAAATAAAAGTATCATCAAGGCCTACATCTTTCCCAAAAACGATATTCTAGCATGCATAATTACCTAGATAAACGAGTTTTTCGTTTGACACCTGTCACCTCAAATATAGGTATTATCAAGGTCTACAACTTTTACAAACAAACTGATAGTCGATAGTAGTAGTAGCATGCATAACTTCCAAAATAAACAAGTTTTTTGTTTGACAGCCGTCATTAGAAATGCACATCTTATCAAGGCCTTCACTTTTTACAGATAAATTGATAGTCTTGCATGCATAACTATATAGATAAACGAGTTTTTAGTTTGTCAGCTGTCACTTCAAATGAAGGTCTATCAAGGTCTACATTTTACCCAATAAAACTGATAGCCTAGCATAGCGGGTTTCAGGCCCGGAAAGTCTTGTTGTAGCCAGACACTTAAGCTTACCCAACACATCGAGGATGGGTTTGAGATGAACAAAGTCACCGGGGTAGTGTTTGTGGATTTGTCAGCGGCTTATGATACAGTCATTTATGGAGGTTGTTATGGAAGGTAGGAGATTTGACTGGCGACCGGAAGTTTGTTGGGATCCTTATTGAGCTTCTCCACAACCGCCGCTTCCAAGTTCACCTGCTGGCGGACAAGAGCAGATGGCGATCACAAAGAAACGGTCTCCCACAAGGTAGTGTCTTGGCTCCAACCTTGTTCAACATTTACACAAACGACCAGCCTCTGAGTACAGGAACATCGCGTTTTATTTATGCAGACGACCTCGCTCTAGCCTCGCAAACAGTCACTTTTGAGGAAGCCGAACATAATATTACAGCGGCGCTGCACACTCTGGGTCAATATTATGAATCAAATGCGTTGAAGGCCTAGGGCTTGACTTCCGGAATTCCGGAATTGGCTCAATTCCGGAATTCCGGCCAAACCTAATATCGTTTCCAATTCCAGAATTGACGAAATCAATATCGAAATTTCGATATTACGAAAAAATATATTTTTTCGTAAAGAAATATTTTTAATACATGTTGTATTTATTTTATTATTACTTTATTGCACATTAGATACAAAATATTAAAAAAAAGGTTATTTAAAATTACTTAACTCATTCTTTGCTCGTGCAATGCGTAATTATAACACCAAACTGTTCGATATCGATATTTTTTTTATTTGTCTTTGGCTATTTACAAGAAAAGGGCAGCAAATGTGTTATTGAATCAAAATAGGATTGATGTAAACTGTTAAACTGTATAAGTATATACTGAGTGAGTGTTTTCTACCGTTTCATGGCTAAGTGGTTTGTTTGCGATTAGTTTACTCCATATGTTTATATACAGTATATAAAATTAACATTGAGGAAGCTCCAGGTCTGTTTAAATACATATTAATAAGTTAGTACATAAGATTCTTTGACACTGTTTGTTTCTTAATTAATAAAAAAAAACATTACTTTTAATTGAACAATCATAATTTCTGATTTATTCTAAAGATTTTTTTTATAAAGTTATGGTATATGGTGAATGTCATGGTTGAACATTGCTGTGTGATACCGTTTAGCAATAGCATCATCCTATTTCTTTCCTGTGGCTGTCGTAAGAAGCGACTAAAGGACTAGAGTGTTTCATGTGTATTGCAATTTTAGGTGACAGGCTGACAACCTGTCACTATAGCGATACATGACATTTGCTAAAACGACCCTCAAAGATATTTATCAGACGTGGCGATAACGACCTTATTTTTACGGCCGTTGACGCTCTGCCTACCCCGCAAGGGATAAAGACCAAATATGGACTATTGGACGCCACTTCTTCGTGGTCCTACAAGGCGCCCCTGCGTGGTTATACTGCACGGCAAACCCATTCAATACAAATTTGAAAAAAGATGAATTTTGAGCTCCTAATTCCGGAATTCCGGTATTCCGGAACTGGAGAAGCGAATATCGAAACTCAATTCCGGAATTGAAAAAACGTCCGATAGTCAAGCCCTATGAAGCCCAATCCAGGCAAAACTCAGTCTTGCGTCTTTCACCTTCGCAACAGAGAAGTGGCACGAGAACTCAAAATCATTTGGAAGGGAGTTCCGATCACGCATTGCCGCTACCCAAAATATCTTGGTGTGACACTGGATTGGGCTTTAACGTATAAAACCAACTGCGAAAACGTCAAAAGAAAGGTGAATAGTCGAAACAACCTCCTGAAAAAGCTTATATCAACGAAGTGGGGAGCTTCGCCACAGGTACTAAGGACTACTGGACTGGCACTCTGTTTCTGCGCCGGAGAATACGCTAGCCCAGCTTGGAATCGTTCTTCCCATACCAAACTAGTGGATACAGCTCTAAATGACACTTGTCGGACTATAACTGGTTGCTTAAAACCGACACCGATAAGTAAGCTGTACCCACTAGCGGGAATAGCACCTCCGAACATCAGGAGGGATGTGGCAAGCTCCATTGAGAAGGCAAATCAGGAGGCCGACTCGAGACATCCTATGTTTGGCGATAACCCGGCACCGCAGAGACTGAGAAGCCGTAAGAGCTTTCTTTCCTCGGTGGTGTCTATATCAGACGATCCCTCGCAAGCCAGAACATGCCTATGGAAGAATGCTGCAACGCTGGAGCCCTCGTACGTCCCGACAAAAGAAGTTCTTCCCCCAGGCAGCGACCTCCAGTGGTCGGTTTGGAAATCTCTGAACCGACTTCGTACACAGGTTGGTCGTTGCAAGGAGAATCTTTGTCGGTGGGGCTACAGTGACTCTGAGCAGTGCCAGTGCGGCTCTGTACCACAGAGCATGTCCCACCTTTTGATATGCCCGGCGTGCCCCGCCACCTGCACGATTGAAGATCTGTGGGCGGCCACTCCAAACGCGGTGAATGTGGCTACATATTGGTCAAAGGAAATTTAGTTTCGTCCTCGACTCGCAAAGAAGAAGAATAGCCTAGCATGCATAGTTACCAAGATATAGTTTTTAGTTTTACAGCTGTTATCTCTAATGTAAGAAAGAAAGAAATTAAATTTATTTCGGCCACAGCACAACAAAAATCTAAGATTTAACAATCAACAAATTACATTTGTATATTAGATCTTGTATAGCTGACAACTTTCCTAAGAAAACTGATACGCATAGCCTGTATGACCGGGGTCGAGGAGTGTAACAGACGCATGCCATGCGGGCATTTATCCACTAGAGAACACTGAAATGGATGACTACAGAACTCTGGAATGGACGAGTCTGACAAGCCCTTGGTCTTTTTTAAGTACAATAACAACCACCTACCCTGCATAGTAGGTACCAAGTAGAACCAAGTTACTTTCCTAATCTATTTCCTATCGTGTTTCTAAGAGTAGTAAGTTCTTTTTTATCACCGCAACACTGAGCGTGGAAATCAAACTGACAGGCAGCCGAAGGTGACGTCGCCAGAACAGACATTGCAGCGTCGCGTCTCTTCTCGTCTCGGTTTCGTGCGGCTTCAAGATGCATCGAGCGGCATCGCGCGTTGCATCTTGATGTTGCTTCGAACTGACATTGCAGCGTCGCGTATCGTCTCACCTCGTCGCTTTCAGTAGAAACTGACTCTTAGGGCGCAAAAAGATGGTCTCAGTGAGCAGGGTTCGAAAATATACGATATTTATCAAACAGTAGAGCGAAAAGATAAATCGAGCGGATGTATTTATCTCTTATGAGTCAATCATCCTTTACATTTATGTCCATATTATGCAGTATATTATGCTCTACCAAATTAATCATATGCCACGCAAAACCAAAAACGAAATTAATTTGTACAAAAGAACAAATGTAACAAAAATTATGAGTTTATATTTATAGAATGTAGGTATCATAAGCAGGAAAAAAAGCAGCTGAAGAAATACGTTAATTTGTCGTGCACAAGGACAGAGGGTTCTACCATACAACTTACTAGAAGCATGTTTTAAAAGAGTTGTTTTAGTCAACTTTATCGTAATAATGTATTATTTTCAACGAAGTGCCTATGAAAATACATATCCAAAAATAAATATCATAATATCAGGAGATAAATTAATAACACAAGCTATAGGGTGCGCCTTACTGGGTATGAACGGTTGGCACTGGTACGAAAACAACCTTTGTTCATCAGTAGTAAAACGCCAGTGGCAACACTATTATGCATCTATATTTATCCTAAACTTAATGCAGGTATCAACAAAGACGTTCGCAAAAATTGCTAAAAGTCGATTTGGGATTCGTCTATCAAATGCTTAAATTTTGTGCCGTTTTATAAATAAAATTATAAAAGAAAACTTTTTGTTTTAGCTAAATCAATCTTTACTCTTATAAAAGACTAGTAAGAATTTACTAACATTCGTAATGCTACTTGGGATCTGCTGCGTGGCGCTGTCAGTTGATGCGGTCGGGTTTTTCTACAAGACCGCAGCGACAACGACGCCGTCAAAATTTGACGGCGACCACCCACGCGTGTCGTTGTCGCGTCGCTTGGTTTTTAAGCCCACCTTAGACACTGACTGGACTGACTAATAAGAAGACAAGCGATTTCCTAATTTTTGACCTTATTAATTAATGAAAAAGTAGGTATTCGTTCTGTGGAACTAATAATAAATTATTCTCCCCTAACATAGACAGTGTCTATTTGCATCCTGATACATTGTTATGAACTGAATGAATATGACAGGGCATAATAAAACAGAAATAGACTTAAAATTGTAAACAATTTATTCAGGAGCATTGTTTAACAGTCGGCATTGAATCGGTCTAGCTAGAATAATTTGCTGATTATTTTTTTAGGAACGCTACGGGGCGGTATAGGCTGCTGCTACAGGTGCAGTGTATGCAACCGGCCCGGTGTATGCAGCTGTATATGCTGTAGCAGAGTATGCTGGGTAGTTGTAGGCTGCAGCGACAGGGGCGGTGTAGGCTGCGGCAACAGGGGCGGTGTAGGCTGCGGCGACAGGGGCTGCGTAGGCTGCAGCAACAGGGGCTGTGTAGGCTGCGGCGACAGGGGCTGTATAGGCTGCAGCAACAGGGGCTGTGTATGCTGCAGCTACAGCTGGGTAGGCCACGGAATGGATACCGGGCTTAGCGGCCACGACGGCGCAGATGGCGGCGATGAACATCTGTAGCAAAAAATACACCATAAAGACCAAATTCTAAAAATTGAACTGAATATTGCGAGTTTAGATTTATATTCATAGTAGTTACTGCACGCGCACTTAGAGATGGGCACGTACCCGGGTATTTACCCAACTACCCGGTAAATACCCGTACGAACCCGGTAAATACCCGTATGTACCCAAATAGGTGGGTAGATAAAAATGTATGGGAAGTTGATAAAATTTTCTCGTTTGCCATCATGGCCTCCATAGAAAAAGTTGTTCAGTTTCATGGTCCGAGCATGCTCGCAAAGTTTTAGGTAAACCGTCAAGTTAACGCGTAAAAGTTGTAAAAAAAATAACTGCAAATATTTGAAAGGATAAACCAGCCCATGAAATTGACCAATTTTTAATAAGGAACATAGGTCAAAATATGAAAAAATACAAATTTACTCTTTTCTCCCTATAACTTAACTCCGTCTGCTCGTACAAGGCCCTCTATATATTATCAATAATAGTATTCATATTATCTAACGAACCGTCATGGTTAAAATCAAAAATAATGAGAATTAAGAAAAAATATTACGTTTCAATCTACCCAACCATTTGCGTACATATGGGTATTTACCCGGTAAATACCCAATTACCCAGGTATATACCCAAATGGGTAGATTGGGTATATACCCACCGCCCATCTCTATGCGCACTACAACATTTCCCAAGAGTCCATTATTTAAATTTAGATCAGTTTCGGACGTATATAGGCTAAAACTATTTTTAGATTGTACAATCCCTTACGGGATGGTAGGGCCAGATTTAGGACTTGGATATTATTTCTATTAGAACAATTTAGGCAAATGAAATTATTTCTTTAGTAAAGTCAATTTACCAGCTTGAACATTTTGTTGGTTTTGTTATTGGTACTCCACAGGACAATCCGTGAATGATGCTGTTAGATTCGATGCTATCAGTTTAAATAGCCACGACACGGCATTTGGCTTTGAAGGAAAACGTTTCACGAAGAAACGAGGGATGCGTACTTACACGAAGAGTTGCTACCAACAGAGATAATAATCAGTAAACATAGGTACATGCGAGAGAGAGCCAGTAAAAAAATAAGTAAGAAAACTTTTCACATTAAAACATTTAGAACGGATTCAAGTGTGCTTTTATTGTGATAAGTAGTAAAAACATAAAAAATATTACAACAAGAAAACTTTTGTTATAGGTAGTCGAAAAGACCACTTGCATTCGCGGCCGTAGAGCGCTCTCTTTCTGACTCGAGTTCACCACCAAGAAAGAAAAGAAACGCTATACGGCGGCGAATGTAGCGAGTGATCTTCTCAACTATAGACAAATTTTCTTTTATTATCATACTTTTTTTGAAACCACCGAACCAAAATTTTGCCTACCATGTAAAAATTTGAAATAGCATTTTCTTTGCTATTTTCTTCGAATTAGTAAGTTAATGCATTATTTTAAAATTGTTCATGTGCAAGTCACGTGAATTTTAAATAATATTTCTTTGCTTACTTCTAAAGATTATTTTGTTTGTAATTAACGCTGCATAAATTACTTCACAAGAAATAATTGCTCATACAGTTCTTGGCTGGTCTCCGAATATTCTTTTGATATATTTATGAGATGCCAACCTTGAACCACAGATTTGAACTCTGAGTAAAATAATCCATAATAAGTAATTTCGCATTATGTGGAATTCGAATTTGTATGCAAATATCTTTGGACATGTTTATTTTATACATACTATCTAAGAAATCATAGTAAATTGATTAGATTAATAAATTTTACTTATGAGAAAAGGTTAATGGGTTTGTTCACCTCATGAAACATATTATTTAGCTGAAATCCTTTTTGTAGGGTTAATCAAAAGTATACAAATTCTTACAACTATTGTGTGTCCACTCGCTTCATTATATTAACAAGGGTCAAAAAATATAATATTCCTCTCCTGTCATAAATATTAGACAGCTAATCGGCTATTTCGTTTTTTATATTTCACCCAATGCTTCTTGGGAAAAGTTATCTATTTATTATCATGAGGACTGACCATGGTTTGAAGTGTTTAATCCTTTGATCAGATTCAAAGTCTAGATTCATATGCCTATCGTCTGGCTCACTACTGCGCAGTACCATCCACTCTACATGCGTGCGCGCACAATGTATTGCATCAGAGGTCAGCTCGCGCGTGCTTTGGGTACGTAGCAGCAGTTGCAGCATGACAGAGGTCAACGTGCCTCTTCTACTGGACACAGGATCTTGGGATAGAAACAGAAGATCAACCAGAACCTACATAGTCTACATACGCATATAACAATCTTGGTCGTCTCAGACAAACTGACCCGACGACCGGCAAATATATTCAGTATGGAAAGTCCAAATATTTTTTTCATATTTCGACCTATGTTCCTAGGGAAAAGTTATTCAGTCCATTCCCTAGGAACATAGGTCGAAATATGAAAAAAGAACACCTGTCACTTCACCTGTTACGATATTAGCAATAAATTGTTTTACTTCCATCTTAAACTGCTGTAACCGTTTAAGGCTTGGCTGTAAATGCAGCCTTGCTTCCAAATTAGATACAATATTTTTCTCTTTTTCGACTGAGTATGTCTCTCTTTTTTCGTGTGGGACACTGAATCGTTCAACGACCCGATGAACCCTGGTGTCAGAGTTTGTAATATGTTGATACGTATTTTGGTATTGAGTGAAATTTATCAAACTAAGGAAATTCGTTCGTTCGGTTCGGTTCATTTGATATTGCGTTGAATGTCACGCAATGATCCATGCTCTTGTATATTGAATGCTACTTACCGATTTTATTTGAGTTCGTACTGGGTTTAATTTGGAATAAAAGTCTTTTAAATTGTTCCTATTATTAATTACGTTAAATTCTACTCGTATGTAATTTTGGCCTACTAAAATGTTCCCTTCATTATCTAATCAAAATCATGGGTGAACCACGACCAACCATTTCAGCGTCATATTGCATCGTCTTAAAGACTACCTATTATATTTCTCTAAACAAGTAATTTGCAAACAAGTAGTTCACAATGTTCTGACCAAACTGGAAAAATCTCAAAAAGTTACCTTGCAAATCTACTTTAACGAGAAAACGGATGACAATCCTTCACGTGTAGTCTAGAGCAGAGACCTTGTACTGAAATATGAATTTTAAATTTGTTACTTAAGTAAATACGTACGCATGCAATTTGTATGTAGGTATACCTACGGGTATCTGTAGCAACCGAATAAATCAGCTACCTGTCGATTTGTAAAACGTGTTCTAGAATAAGGAAATAAGTTATTTGCCATCATTTCATAAGATAATCTAAACGGATCTTGCTTTGTAATGTCAATTAAAAGCAATTACAAATTATTTATTACATATAGTAAGTACATTCGTGTAGTTCACACAGATACATACAGTTTATATTATAAAGCATTGATGGGAAAATGATGTTCTTTGTCATATTATCGAAAACATAATTTTACTAGATTTTAGGTGATCGTTCAAAATAGTTGTGATAAAATCACCAAACTTCCTTCATAAAGGCAAAATTGTTACTTATCACTTTACAAAAATGTTAGAGAAAAGTGTTAAGTACTTATACCTAGGTATGAAAAGTTTTGTCAAAGCAAGTATTTAAGGTATGCTTTTACGAACAATATTAAAACGAAACATGTGTTGACTATCTTTAGTTAAATTACATACAGCTACATATATCCCATGTGGGGTGGGTACTGTAAAAAACGGACATTTATACCACGCGGCTGACAAGATTTTGAGAGTAATTCAGAAGACTGTGTATAACCATAGTTACAGGTTTTTAGCATGTCGCCTGAAATTGCAATACTCACGCACGGGAAAGATATTGGATGATGCTATTCTAAGCCGGCATCACACGGTAAGTAGGTAAATTACCTGTAATTATAATAAGTTCACTTCATACCACAGCGGCATGCTATATTTGTTAGGTAGACGTGTCGGATGTGATACGGATGGAAGCGGAGCTGTCAATTTTCTGCTCCGTACTGGTTGTTAGGTTTGACGGCTTCTCAATTTTCTTTGACGCTGAATGTTCTGTAGACGACGTCTCCTGTGAAAAGTACTTTCGTGGAACTGATATGTAGGAATATAACGTCAATGATTTGCGGATTATGTTTGTTGTGTACATATTAAAAAAAAACGAATACCTACTCAGTGCGGCTGAGTTTTCTATTTCTTCAGCATATTGTGAGACAATCTTCAGACATTTGTTTACGCTTCGTAAATAATACTAGCGAGACCACATACACGGACATTACTATATTTTAAATGAATCAGCATAATGCTTGCTTCTTTTGTGTAATTTATTTGGAAAACACATTGGTCACATCTATAACTGTGGCAGGTTTTATTTAAACCTAAAATCAAAGGATCACATGGTCCAATTACACGTATAACATACTTAAATCACGCTTCCTACCCAAAGTAGAAGGTAGAGACTACCCCCTTCCATTTGCTACGATCGTTGCACAGGTAATTTCTTTCTAATACTTCTTTCACTTCCTCTAAATTCATCAATCTTTTCATGCTCTCTTATCGTCTTGGTATATTTTTGATCCACATTTTTTTTTCGAACGTCCTCGATTCATCCAGTAGTCCAATTAGGTGTGATATAATAATTAATAATGCGTCATTTTAATATTATCTATGCATCTACCTACCTATGTAAATTTTCAAAATAAGTTTGCAAACATAAATATTTACCTATAATATTGGATTTTAAATAAAAGTGTGGGTACCTAGCTATGAAGACTTATATCTAGTTGTACTAAAATAATATATTGATAACGATCAACATTCAGAGGTACTAGGACGTCATGGGTTGCAAGATGTTCAGCGCAGGTAAGATGTTCACTGAGTAGCGAGGGACGCGGTTTAGCGGGTAGTTTTAAATAAAAGTACATTTAAAGTTGCAATAGTTAGTAATTATATCCTCCTGAGTCCCTGCGTCCTATACAAAGAACAAATTCCTGTACTGTGTTAAGTCCTGACGCTTTTGCAACTTTACATCATGTTAGTCTGTAATTTTGTAAATATAGGAAAACTTAAACTAAAAATATAACATTTTATCTTTCATTATGTTTTTACACAAAATGAATAATCAAAACTATTAATTATTAATGTTTTACTAAATTGAAAAATTATTTTAATTAGTACTCAAAATAAATTCACTCCCTCTTAATTTGTTCTATATAAAGTACATTAGGCCTTAATGACTACATTATATTAGAAAGCTCAGGACTCAGGAGGATATATAAATTTGAGAAAAGTATGCTGAAACCTTAACCGAAAATCTGTTGCCTACAAATGAGACAGTTGATGTCAATGTTGCTTGGCGAAATTTGTCATGTCATCTCATAGAAGCCGCTACCGCTACTTTAGGTACAAAAGACCGGCGTAGTGAAGATTGGTTCGATGACAATGACGAAGTTCTCAAGGCAGCATTCGACAAACATCGAGCTCCTGCGACAGCATCATCGGAGGTGGAAGTGTAGCGGCAGTCAAAGAAAGTGACCAAGAATTACGTAGGCTGTCTCGGCAAATAAAAAGACAAGTGGTGGCAGGAAAAAGCTTGTCAGATGCAGTGGCTTGCCGATACAAACCAGCTTGGGAGTTCTACTGCGAGGTGCGTAAACTGACAGGTACGCCCCATAGAGCAAAAGTGCCTTTGAGGTCTCTGGATGGCTCACAACTCTTGACCAGCAAAGAGGATGTGCTCAAACGGTGGGCTGAACATTTTAACGATCTGCTTAACGTAGATCGATCAGCTAACCTGCATCACATCAGTTTATTACCTCAACTCCCACTAGCCACCGACCTGGACGAGCCCCTGTCGAGTGCTGAGGTTGTTCCTGCCATCCGACAGCAGCATAATAAACGGGCGGTTGGCATTGACCTTATACCAGGTGAAATACTTAAATATGGCGGTGCGGAGCTGCACTCGATGGTATGGAAACTTTTGTTCGAATGTGGGAGGAGGAGCGAGTCCCGGACGATTTTAAAGTGTCTCGCATTAATGCCCTCTACAAGAAAAAGGTGACCGTTCTGACTGCAACTCGTACCGCGGTATTTCGTTATTATCGGTCCCCGGAAAGGCCTTTGCAAGAGTCCTATTAAACCGCTTGAAGGACTTATCAGAAAAGATTCTGCCCGAAACCCAGTTTGGCTTCCGACCTGACCGAGGCACATGTGAAACTATTTTCTCGGTACGTCAACTGCAGGAAAAGCAGAGAACAAGGTCGTCAGTTGTACCTCTGCTTTGTTGACCTGGAGAAAGCGTTCGACAGTGTGCCTCGTGAGGCTCTCTGGATGGTGCTAGGAAAACTGGGGTGCACGGAGAAGTTTGTGCGCCTCCTGAGACTCCTGCATGACAATATGCAGTGCTGCGTCTCTGTAGACGGTGAACAGTCTGATTTTTTCCCCGTCACCTGTGGGGTAAAACAAGGGTGCGTTCTAGCGCCACACTGTTCGCCTTATACTTTGCGGTAGTAGTCAAGGAGGTCCTAAATACTGTCTCCGAAGGAGTCCGCATCCGCTTCCGCACTGATGGCAGTCTTTTCAATATGGCTAGACTTAAGGCGCGCACAAACGTCTCTCATTCACTAATTAATGAAATTAAGTATTCAGAAGACTTGGTCTTTCATGAAGAATCCCCAGAAGGCATACAACAACTGATGACCTATATTCACAAATCATGATGCAAATTCGGCCTTAAGATTAGTGTCAAAAGACGGAAGTGATGTCCTTGGATACACAAGGTCGTGAGACACTGACAATTAAGCTTGGTGAAGATATGTTGAAACAGGTTGACAAGTTCCGATATCTGGGGAACACTATTACAGCTAAGTGTGACCTTGATGCTGAGATCAATAGCAGAATCAGTGCTGCAGCTGCAGCATTTGGGAAGCTGCGTTCCAAGGTTTTCTGCTCGCACGACCTTAAACTAGCCACAAAAATATCTGTATATATGGCGATTGTGCTGCCAAACCTTCTGTAATCTTCCGAGACCTGGTGTGTGTATCGTCACCACATACGCACTTTGGATCGATTCCACCTCAAATGTCTTCGCACCATCATGAAGATCAGATGGTCCGACCGAGTGCGAAACACCGAAGTTCTAAGACGAGCCAATGTTGGTGGCATTGAAGCCTACTTAATGCGTCGACAGCTTCGGTGGTGCGGTCACGTATCCCGGATGGCGGATGAGCGAGTGGCAAAGCGCATCTTCTATTCTGAGCTAGAGGAGGGCAAGCGAAAGCATGGCGGTCAACTCCTCCGATTTAAAGATGTTCAGAAGAGACACATGAAAAGATGCAATATCGAACCCTCTCAATTTGAGGTTTTGGCAGCACAACGGCCAGAATGGCGCGGTCTTGTAAAGAGGCGAATCCGCGACTTCGAGGAGCAGCGTAAAGCAGACCTTGACGCTAAACGCGATGAACTGAAGGCCTGTCCTCCCGCTGCCATTAACTACAATTATATCAATGGCAAACTCACGTGCCCACACTGTGCACGGGAGTTTACTGCCAAAATAGGCTACAATAGCCACCTACGAGCGCATCAGCGCCGACTTGATTAGGAGTAGAAGTGGTCGCCATGGCCGAAACCGGCCGGAAAGATCATCAGTAATTTATTGGTAACGATCAACATTCGGAGGTACTAGGACGGGCGTCATAGATTATAGGATCTTCAGCGCAGGTAGTAGGAAGCGTAGGGTGAGGCATACGTTTACGCAGAATAAGCGTAGTTTTAAATAAAAGTGTATGTAAAGCTGCAATAATAATTTATTGGTAACGATCAACATTCGGAGGTACTAGGGCGTCATAGGTTCGAAGATCTTCAGCGCAGGTAGTAGGCAGCGTAGGGCGAGGCGTAGGTGTACGCGGAGTAAGCGTAGGGCGAGTAGGCGGAGTAGGCGACGGGCGCTGTGTACGCGGCGGCCACGGGCGCGGTGTACGCCGCAGTGTACGCCACAGGAGCGAACACGCCCGGCTTGGGCTCCGGCGCGGGAGACGCGGCGGCGAGGGCCATCAGGCAGGCGACGAATACCTGAAATACGAAAAAGGGATATTTATTTCTCAAACATTTGAAAAGTTTTCTAAGCAGAAATCCTCTGGTAATAGGTCAAAACGTAAGATTTACTAATAAGTATTTAGGTACTTGATTTCAGAGGCCAAGCTCCTCTTTGGGCCGCTGAGTCAGCGGAGTTAGTTATTTAGGTGCTTGGTAACAAAACACCGTAACACAAGCCAAAATAAGTTAAATTTTGATATGATACGAGGTGATTTGAAGGAGTGGCAACTCAATAATAAATGCCACCCTAGGTGCCAAACAGAGAATGGGGATCCAAGTACGTAGAACTTACGATTTTGAACATATTGGTTGGTTGTTGGTTCACTGGGCTGCTGCTGAGCTGAATGATACTGGATGGACGTCAGTGCGCATCTTTATACTAAAAGAACGAAGGCCGGTGCGTGCAACTTTGAGGATACGCAGGCCACCGCACCACATGAATTGTGATTAGGTGGCTTGCTACTTGCATGCCGAATATTTTCATTCGCCTTATTAGAAGGGTGTGTAGAGTTCATTTTGATTCGGTAGAAGTTCGCAGAATTTGAGGAAGCATTCCTATAGAACTTCTACTTCTATCGAATATTTTTGTAAGGTAAGTGAAGTGGCGTCGTCTATCATCAAGTTCATCATCGTCCTGCCCTTATCCCAATTACTTGGGGTCGGTGCAACACGTTTTGTTGAACGAACACAAAATCGAGTTGCAAAAGGATTTGGCTGAATTTTACGACCGGCCGCCTACCAGGCGTCAACCCTCCTTGGGAATGCTTTTGTGGTGGATTAACCACCACCATACGGTTGGCCCTGGCTGTTTGGGTCGGGTTTATCCCTCGGCTCGCCTCTCACGACTCCCACGACAAGAGAGGGGTGGTGCTATTCTACTCTGCCGGCACCACACGGCTATCATCAAGTTATTACCCAGAAAATTATAAATTTCATTACTCACACCTTGTCAAGAACAAACGCACAGCAGTCCTTTATCTTTTAAATTTTTGAGTATGAGGTCCGAAAATTATATCTTTCACGACCGACCATTGCAGACCTCCATAAAAATAAACGACACTCTTTATGAGTTTTACGAGCAGAGAACCACTTCGCAATGTATTTGTTTTCTGTGATACCTATATAAAGTTGTCAAAATTTTTGGCATGCAAAATAAAAGTGTTCTTATAGACTGAGCTTGACGCGACGTGATGCGCCGTCAAAATGACTGGTTTGTATGGAGATTCCAGAAAGACCGGTCTTCATTTTGACTTTAAGATGACAAAAATTAACTAAGTTAGCAAGATACCTATTGATATGAATTTCCGTAAAAATGTAAATGCACTTGAACTCTACATAAAATGACGATTGTTTACAATAAGACAGATGCTGGTAACTGCAACATTATGAATATCTACACTTTGCGGTGCATCATTCCACTCTACGATTTTTGATAGACATTACTTATTATGGAAATTCTGCCTTCTCGTTGTACAGTTTTTTTCAATAATAATTTACATGGTTTGAATAACGCATGCGTAGATACATTGGGTGAAATTGTACTAGTGACCGATAGCGAAAACTCAGAACCGGCTGGTGATAAGCAACAAGTTTCCCCAAGGAACATACTTAGGCCAAAATACGAAACAAAATGTTTGGACATCCCATACAAAATTTCGACCTACGTTCCTCGGGGAAAGTTGTTCCTTATCACCAGCCGGTTCTGAGTTATCGCTATCGGTCACTAGTAAAATTTTACCCCATATTCACGTTTTCCCATTGTAGGACTCTTTTGTTGGTGTGGAACTAAAGTAAGCTTTTGTTTACAGACAGCCAATTATTTATTTTCTTTATATAACACTTCCCGTGTCAGGTATATTAAACAATTTTTTAAACACTTGCCGAGTTAGGTAAACATCCAATTAAAGTTAACTATACTTGAGTCAACTTACCAGTGACTCTTGAGAATCAGTTAGCTAAATCACGGTTCAGATTTCATCAGGGATGCCTCACGTGACTGCAACGTGCTGTCGCCAGACTTGTGTTTCGTGTTCTTACTCACGTGACGTGATTACAATCAGATTCTGTGAAGGTGCGAAAATCGAAAATTGCAACAATAAGCGTTCAGTGCCAGGTACCAGTCCTATGATGTAGTTTGGTCCTGTCAATAATGTTGTGGGGCAACCTACGGCAACCCACATTGTGAATTCATATTTATGGTGGCCCTTCCAATAATTATGTCACAACCATGTCAGAGGCCTGCTACTTGCAGTAGACGGTTGAAAAACTCTTACACCAGGGTTCATCGGGTCGTTGAACGACTCGGTGTTCCCACACGAAGAGAGAGAGAGAGATCGCAAGGAAATTCAAATTTTACCTTGAAATGTGATTTTTCATGGTTTGCAGGCTAAATTCTCTTTTACTTAGGTTCAGATACTCGATATTCGAGTTGTTTCCATTCTTTGACTTCAATTCTTGGATCGAGTATTTTCTCTAATCCATAGCTAAAGTCCAGATACTATTATAGCCTATTAGGTATCTAATAATAACCAGAACGTGTTTCCCTAATTATGATACAATCCACTGAACTTATACAACAGGGACCTCCCTGAGCGTGTCATCTTCGGTCACACTTACGATGGCGTCTCCGAATTAATACACTTTCAAAGATTAATATCACGTGAGATATGATGATAAATAAACTACTTACTCTACCCTTAGGATGCGTTCGCACTTGCGATTTTTTTATCGCGCGATACACGTGATGGACAGAAAAGTTGTGTTTGTAAGAGTGGCATCCGTTCATACCCAGTAAGGCGAATTCTATAGCTTCCTGATATATTTACCTATATACTTAATCTGTCCCTTAATCTGTCCTTTTCCTAAGAAAGGTAATGTGGCCCAAATTTTTCTTGTACGTTGCTTATTTTATTATGCATGGGCAACCAAAAGTTGTACTGTTTTTTATTCCACAAATACTTAGTTGTACAAATGCCAGGTTGGGCTTCAGAATATCGCCAGAAAATCCAGCTCCCCATTCCAAGGTCCAACTCATACGGTCTGGTTTTTTATACAAATACTAAGGAAGAACTGAAAAATAAAAAAAATGTATATTGCCCGGTTTTTTCCTTGGGTAGGTGGATTAGCAGGCGATACAGGCAAGGGGGTTGCATGCAAACCACGAAAATCGGGCATATATCACAAGCATCGTCCAATGCGAAGGTCGGTTAATTTGTTATGCTCAAAAACAAAAGGTGTTTTAAAGTACTGCAAAATTATGCAAATAGCACTTCTCAACCTTTGTTTGGATTACCCCATAATAACAATCTCACACAACCTAGTCAGTTAACTAGTTGGTTTGACTTTTATTTGGTCTGTAGATTCAATTTGAGTTTCCATATTTAGCCTACCTTTAGAACTGTTGTACCCTGAGCACAAATTAGGGAAACAGATTGCTCACTCAGTACTAGCGACGATTTTGAAGCTTACTGACTTTAACTGGAAATAACTTGAATCACAGGCAGGGGTAGTCAAGGTAATTGTGGAGTTGGTTGGCACAATTGTCATATTTCTAGGATTAAAATTTGCTCTAAATCATATGACGTTCTTGCATCAGAATTTGCTGTTTTGATCTTCTTATATTTTGAGATTTTTGTCAGTAGCTGTGTAACAAGTCACAATCGCAAAAATCCTGAATAGGGTCGAGTAAACCTTCTGTTGTGGCCCGAGTCTCAAATGATCCTACTTACAAAAGTTTTCATCACTAAATGGATTAATTTTGCTAAGTGTCATTGCCATGTAAAATACAATAAACATCTTCATAAAAGTTCACAACTGAACCTTCTAGATATAAATCATTCAATTAATGACCTTTTTGTATCAAAATGCTTGATCTTTTGGTTATAATTCATTGGCGTATTGCTAACAATGCCCGCACAATGTTAGAATATCAATTGTCGATTGATTCCAAACTTAGCATAATTCCCTTCTAGATGGATCTTCATTGAGCCCAAATGGTTCAATAATAGCATAAATAGCACAATTACCGAATACTAAGTATTATAATAGTGTAAATTGGCAATTCATCCGGTCTATGGCGCTTTATAGTGTTACAATGAAAGTTTTCTCCAGTATAATGGCCTTAAATGAACTGGCGGGTCATTATTTAATATTGTTAGCTAATACAATGCGAGTAATCAGAAGTTTTGAATTCATCGACCTGTTCAATGGGACATTAGAGACGTCCCAGTGTACCCTTAATAAAGTGCCCTATTCATGTCAAGTCAATCACCTATCACAAATAAATAGTCACTAGGTGACTTTATCTTGAATTGGGTTATTTATTTTACTGTCCCGTTATTGTAATGTAGTAGGTACATCGGCTAACCTGAAGTAGGACATATTTAGGACCAAATAAATCATAAATTGTAATAGTCGATTCCGAAAATGTACCTTTTATTTTTATATGCTGTATTTAACGTGGTAAAGTAAGAATATACGTAACGTATAATTGCTACGAGCAATGTGGTTGCTGGGGCGGATTAAACGAAAAACTGTTAAAATAATTCAGTAAATTCGTTTATTTTTTATTTCGTTTTTCATCAGACCAAAATGTGGAATCAACGACGGAGATAGTAGGCGGCGTACGGGGATGCATAAGCGTACGGTGAGTAGGCA
>JANFCV010000593.1:0-46215 GCA_024500475.1 Phthorimaea operculella
ATTAGATTAAAAATTAAATAAATAATGATGCAAAAAAGTTTTTGATTCACATATAATAAAATTAAGTAAAGTATACCCACCACTCTGCAAATGCTTCTTTATAATTCTGAATTTATGAATTCAAGTACTTAGGTTAAAACTACATCACATATAATTTATGAAAGCAATCCAAACAAGTCATCTATTGTTACAAGTCGTCACCCAATTCAAGTCGTTACAAGTCAGTCACCCATAGTTAGAAGCCATTATATACTTCGCCCATAGTTTCCCAGTAAGCATGTTAAAAAACGTACATGCCAGAAGTAGGTACGTAATTGTCTAATAGCAATCATGTAATTTTCTGAATGTTTTGTTTTTGACAGATGGTGAGCAGTCTTTCTGAGCAACCTCAAAAGCTACGAGCTATGGAATTTTCAGAAAGTCAAACTATACTACGGCTTTTACAAAACATCCGCTAGATGTCACTGTTAGTTTTCTAAAACGCGGTAACGAAGTGTTATCGGCGCGTTCACATAAAACTTCGGACAGCCACAAAATAAAGGGTTAGGTTAGGTTAGGTTAGGTTAGGTTAGGTTAGGTTAGGTTAGGTTAGGTTAGGTTAGGTTAGGTTAGGTTAGGTTAGGTTAGGTTAGGTTAGGTTAGGTTAGGTTAGGTTAGGTTAGGTTAGGTTAGGTTAGGTTAGGTTAGGTTAGGTTAGGTTAGGTTAGGTTAGGTTAGGTTAGGTTAGGTTAGGTTAGGTTAGGTTAGGTTAGGTTAGGTTAGGTTAGGTTAGGTTAGGTTAGGTTAGGTTAGGTTAGGTTAGGTTAGGTTAGGTTAGGTTAGGTTAGGTTAGGTTAGGTTAGGTTAGGTTAGGTTAGGTTTTTTTTTTTTTTTGTTTTCGTGGAAGGAGGTAATCTTCAAAGATACCATAGGCCCGGGCGTTATGGCATGCCCGATTCCGCTGGGAAGGTGACCCAGCGACCTACGGACTAAACCCTCCTCCCCTTCAGATTATCGTTAGTTTTTTTTTTTTTTTTTTTTTTTTTTTTTTTTTTTGTTTTTTTTTTTTTTTTTTTTTTTATAGTTACATAAATTAAATAAAGTTCCCTCCTTGACTAATTTTACATGAATCTTATTTCTAGCATCTTATTTCTAGTATCTTATTTTTAACTACTTCTATTGCTTAAACTATATAATCAATTTTGAGCCATTTTCTTTGCCTAATGTGGCATGAACCTTATGAGCATATTCCAGGAATATTTGACAAGAAGCGCCGTCATTGACAATGGCAGGTAAGTTTTCTATGGTTAACTTGGTATCCATTCTGCATTCACAGTCGTAACGCATTGCCCCAAACCTTGGGCAGTCTACAAGTGCATGTATTACATCTTGTATCGTTTCCTTGTCGCAACTGCAGAATGGATTATCAAGCAGTTTAAAGCGGTGCAGGTATTGACGAAATGCTCCGTGCCCTGTGAATATCTGTGCCAGAGAGTTGGTCATTTTAAGCTTGCGCAAAACCTTGTAGGCCTGTTTAATGTCGGGAAAGAACGTTTTGGTGATAGCGCCCTGCGTTGAGTCAGTGTACCTACTTTGCCAGTTGGCTAGGTATTATCCTTATCAGCCGTTTTGGCAGAGATATTGGGAATTTATCGTACACAGGCTTAGTCTTGCTCTTCAAAGCGGCTTGCTTCGCTAATTCATCAGCTCTTTCATTTCCAGGGATGCCAGCATGAGCTTTGATCCAGAAAAGTCTGATTTCGCCGCCTAGCATCGTGATGTCACTGATCAAGGTCTGTATCTCAGCAACGATGGGGTGCACAGAGTCAGGATCACACAAACAATCTAGTGCCGATCTTGAGTCGCTTATTATATTGCATTTCCTGTATTTTTGGTATTTAGTCATGTGACTTACTGCCTTGGCTATTGCCACCAACTCGGCTTGGTAAACAGAGCAGAAGCTATCCAATTTCATTTTAAATGATGTCGATTCCGTCTCCCCACTCCAGCAAGACAACGCTGCCCCTACCTTACCCTCTATCTTACTTCCATCCGTGTATAATTTTGGCCAGTCGTTACTAATAGCAGCTATGTCTTCCTCTGAGTTAATATGCTCGTAAGTAAGCCTTATTCTTTTTGCAGGGTGTGGCAGCATCGATGGGCTCACTCGTTTTTCTAACTGTCTATCTGCAAGTTCCTCCATGGGTTTTCCTCTTTTGACTTCGTACAGGGCTGCCTGCTCCTTAGCTCTTAGGTCCAACGGTATTATTTGGGCCAGAAGGGTGCTAGATGTTAGCGAAACTGTTTTGTGCGCTTTGCTTATTTTTATGCAGAACAGCCTTGTTAATTTATTCAGTAGTTTTAGCAAGAGTTGTTTTTCAGTGGCTTTTGCCCATATACTGGCAGAGTACAGGATAGTGGGTTCCACTACCGCCAAATAGATGGTCCGCACTATTTCCGAGTTCAGTCCCCATTGTGCTCGAGCAGCCTTAGAAACCATTTTATAAAGGTTGAGAGCCTTTTTACACACCCCTTCAAGATGTTTTTTGAAGTTAAGGTTCCTGTCGATTTCGAGACCAAGGATTTTTAGGGAGTCGGTGAACTCGATTGTAGTCCCTCCATGGTTATTTTGGGAACGTTATACTTGAGCTTTTTCGTGACGAGGATGGCTTGAGTTTTATGTGGTGCGAATTTCATCTTGTGTGCCTTGCCCCATTCGGCTACGATTGCCAGAGTCTCGTTGATCTTGCGCTCTACCTCTTCTCCGGTGTTTCCAATGCCGATTATCAAAATATCGTCAGCAAATGCTTGAATATGTGCCGGCATTTGTGACGAGCGTCTAATAAGGGATCCAACTGGACATTCCACAAAATTGGTCCGCATGTTGATCCCTGAACACAGCCCTTGTTAGTGGATTTTCCAATTGTGGCTCCCGCGTAGTTCAGCTGTATCTCTCGGTTCGACAAATAGCTGGTAATCAGTTTTAGTATCGATCTATCGATTTGTTTGTCCTGAAGCTCACGAACGATGACTGGCCACCAGGCATTGTCAAATGCTCCCTCTATGTCAAGGGATACTATAACGACAATTTTCTTACTAGAGAGACCGCGGTATACGATGGTCATTGCATCATATAAGGCGTCTTCCGTGCTGCGCTGAGGTGTAAATCCATATTGCAGACCATTCAGTTTGTTTTCACTTCCCAGCTGCCATTGAAGCCTATTTACAAATAGTTTCTCAAGTATCTTCCTAGGACTGGTAGAAGTCCAATAGGGCGGTATGACTTTGGTTTTGCGTAGTCATCTTTCCCGGGTTTAGGTATTACTTTAATGACTGCTTTCTTCCATATGTCGGGAAAATAACCTGCTCCGAAACACTTATTATAAATGGCTAGGAAGATAGCTTTGTCCACATTATAGGCCCTTTGGCAGATATCCGACGTTAATCCATCACCTCCTGGGGCTTTTTTTGGATTCATTCTGCAGAATATTTGGCCTACCTCCTGTTCGGTGAAAGGTATAAACTCTTTAGGCAAGTTGTCTGCCTGATTTAGGCTGTGTATTATGTTGAGATATTCTTCTCTTATTTCTTTCTGTTCCTGCGAGTCAGTGACTTCTGTGTCCTCGGGGTAGAACGTATCCGCCAGTAATTTTGCAGAATCCTCCGGCGTTAACATGCCTCCAGTTTCGTTTGATCGGAGTAGTTGGTCATGACTCTTCCTCGAGCAGTGTTTTATAATCCGGTATGAGCATTGCCAAACATTTTCTCTTTCTTGCCTTGAGCAAAAGTCCATCCAGCTTTGTGTGATCGCTTTTTCAATGCTAGTTTTGAAGTCCTCCTTTGCTGCATTGTATTCTTCTATTACGAATTTCTTCCTTCTCGCATTTGGGTCTTTCTTCAGCACCAGAGAAATCACTGTCTTGGCCCAAAATTTGCACATCCTGCTATTATAGAGGAACAGTATTTTTTATATGGTTAGTACGGCTATTACTGCGATTGGAGAAGCAATAAAAAATTATAGGGATATTACGCTTTTTTTATAAAAAATACATATGCCCCCCAAATTGACGCTCTCTGGCGTGTCCGAAAGCTGACTTGCTACATTCATGGGTTTATATTTCGATAACTATTTATGATACGAATTTGTGACGATGTTCACAGACCTTTTATATGTTCTAGTTTAACTACAATTAATATTTAACCATACTTATAACAGTTTAGCGAGTTACAGAATAAAATGTCTCTGTCCGCGTAAAATCCTGGGATTCTCTGGCGCGTAAAAAACATCGCACACATCACTAGTCTTTGTAGGTACGCTGTCGGCGTCCCAGACGCTCAAAAGAGTCAGTAACACCGCAGCAGCGGAGGTGTGTGCACTCGTGACTCGATGTTACATTTTGGATTTATCGAGGTAATTAAGTGTTATTCTGGCTTTGGTACACCTATACATTTGACTTCTCTGGTAAAGTTAATAATTAATTGATCAGTCATAATGTTGTGATTTTGTTAAAGAAACGTAGCTTTTTGGGTGGTAAGCTGGTTGTGTTATAACGGTTATATTCGCTTTTACGGTTTAAGGGTTATTCTAAATAATCACTACTTTTTGCTTTCTCTGGCATTGATTTCTCTGGCGAAAATGCCAGAGAAGTCAAAAAAGTTGACCGAAAAATCAATCAGGTCTGTGACGAACCTGCGAGCAAACAACAGCCACGCTTACCTGCCCAGTGGCTAGGTCAATTCAATTCAATTTATTCATCAAAATTACCACATATGGTGTAGTTGTACAATTGTGATCTGTGTCGAGCCTGCGAGCATACAACAGCCACGCTAGCCTGCCCCGTGGCTAGGTCTGTGGCCGCTTCTGCTCACAGCGCTGCGAGCAGACAACAACCACGCTAGCCTGCACGGTGGCTAGGTCTGTTGCCGCTTCTGCTCACAGCGCTGCGAGCGGACAACAGCCACGCTGGCCTGTTCGGTGGCTAGGTCTGTTGCCTCTTCTACACGCAGCGCTGCGAGCAGACAGCAGCCACGCTAGCCTGCACGGTGGCTAGGTCTGTTGCCGTTTCTGCTCACAGCGCTGCGAGCGGACAACAGCCACGCTGGCCTGCTCGGTGGCTAGGTCTGTTGCCGCTTCTGCTCACAGCGCTGCTAGCAGACAACAGCAACGCTAGCCTACCCGGTGGCTAGGTCTGTGGCGAGCCTGCGAACAGACAACAGCCGCGCTAGCTTGCCCGGTGGCTAGGTCTGTGGCCGCTTCTGCTCACAGCGCTGCGAGCAGACAACTGCCACGCTAGCCTGCTAGGTTGGTAGATCTGTGGCCTCTTCTACACGCAGCGCTGCGAGCAGACAACAGCTACGCTAGCCTGCCTGGGGGCTAGGTCTTTGGCGAGCCTGCGAGCAGACCACAGCCATGCTAGCTTGCTCGGTTGCTAGGTCTGTGGCCGCTTCTGCTCACAGCACTGCTAGAAGACAACAGCAACGCTAGCTTGCCCGTTGGCTAGGTCTGTGGCCGCTTCTGCTCATAGCTTTGCGAGCAGACAACAGCCACGCTATCCTGCCCAGTGGCTAGGTCTGCGTCGAGCCTACGAGCGGACAACAGCCACGCTAGCCTGCCCAGTGGCTAGGTCTATGGCCGCTTCTGCTCACAGCGCTGCGAGCAGACAACAGCCACGCTAGCCTGCTAGGTGGCTAGGTCTGTGGCCGCTTCTACTCGCAGCGCTGCGAGCAGACAACAGCCACGTTAGCCTGCTCGGTGGCTAGGTCTGTTGCCGCTTCTGCTCACATTGCTGGGAGCAGACAACAGCCACGCTAGCCTGCCCGGTGGCTAGGTCTGTGGCAAGCCTGCGAGCAGACAACAGCCACGATAAATTATGACTGACATTAGTAAATGATACAAATAACGAAATTAAAGTTACGAGTTTGATTTCTCTGTCCTATTTGATTGATTTCTCTGGCGAGATTTTTTTAAACTTGTTTTTCTCTGGAACTATAAGTGAGAAACGAGGGCCAAAGGTATCATTTTTTATCTTTTGAGATATGTTTTCAATATCCATTAGTATTATTTCAATTAACTCAAAATTCAAATTCGCCAGAGAAATCACGTGAATTTGCATGGTCTGGAGAAATACTCATTTGCTTTGCGGATTCGCTTTCTGATTCTGATTACCTCTTTTTTCTTTGCAATTAGTTCTGGAGTCCACCAGAGACCTTTGTCCTGAGTTTTAGTCGTACTAGGTATGCTAGGAATGCTTTTTTCACAGGCTGTGCTGATTGCCTGCGTATATTCCTTGACTACGTTTTCTATATCCTCGTTGATATTTATGCTGGCTATATGGTCCTCAGTGATCTGCCTTCCCCGCAGCTCTTCTTTTAGGTTTTGAGAGAATAGTGCCCAATCAGCCTTTGCCGTGTTAAATCGCCTTGTTGTGGTTTTGGTTATGTTCAGCTTTTCAGAGCTAAATTCTAAAGTAAACTCCAAGCCATTATGATCTGAGAGTGTACAAAGTTCTTCACTAACTCTCCAAGTATGTATTTTATCGAGTATACTTGTAGAGCATGCCGTGACATCCACTATGCTTGTGCACCATATGCCTTGTCTGAGTGTTCTGAAAGTAGGTGTGTTCCCTTCATTTAGGACGTTGAGGTCTAGTTCTGCCAGTGTTTCTGCAAGTTCTATACCTCGTTTATCCTCTATGTCACTACCCCACCAAAAGCTTTTTGCGTTTACGTCACCGGCTATAATAGTATCGGTTGTGTTGAGTTTTTGGATGATATCGCGTATCTTATGCAGGTCGACGTGTATGTCTGCCTCACCATGAAGGTACATATTTAATATGCCTATCTTTCGCTCTCCAATTTTAATAGTTGTCCCCACGATATCTTCACTAACCAAGTCCGGGTTATCGATCACCTGTATGTTTGGATCGATTAGGACTATGGCCGCTCGTACCGGTTTACTGGTGTTCTGAGTGATCCTTTGTATTACCCTGAAGTTGCTTCCAATGGTGACATGTGCTTTCGATCCAACGTATGGTTCTTGTATGAGTAGAAGTGAGTATTTTGTTTCACTGCTTCGTTTAGGCACTCTTTCATTGCTGCGAATCCCCGTCCCAGATTTATTTGACCTATTTTGTATTTGTACTTTGTTGTTGATTCATCCTCATTTGGTTTTTGTTTTGACTAACTGTGTGGATACTAGAGTCAACCTCGTCTAACAGTAGTTAACTGTTGTTCTTGCCACTCTGTCCCATTTTTGCCACACAGGGCATTCAGGTGAGTACGCTGGATGGCGTCTGTTGCCTTCGCTACAGTTAATGCACAGAGGTGCACTGTTTCTGTTGCGGCACTGCCGCGTGTCGTGTTCCTCAGTGCAGTAGCCACAGCAGACTCCTTTGCTTTGGCAGTCTCGGGCCTTGTGTCCAAATTCGAGGCACCTATAGCACTGGAGAATTGGTGACTGGTCGATTGCGGTTACGATTTGGTACCCAATTCTTAATTTCTGGTCCCTAAGTTTGTTCCAAAGAGCTGGACTCACCTCTATTATGACATTATTTAAGTTTTGATTCGACCTTTAATTCTTCGTACCACCTTCACACTTCTTTCTTCTGGGTTTACTCCTTTTACTATTCTGTCATTCTGTTTCAGAACTGCCTCTTCGATCCTTTTGTCATTAAGGTCTTGAGCAACTCCCTGGAGCCTTATCAGAGGATTTTTTGTGGCCGGCTGAGTGACGGTGAGCTTTTCTCCAGCGTTCTTTATTGCTTCACCAAGAATACCTCGATCGTTGTCTGTGTCACAGGTGATGAGTACCTTTTGGTGTCGCATTTTGCGTAAACCGTTCACTCCGACACCCAGTTGGACTACGTCGATTTTGTCTTTTATCTTTTGGACAACGTCGTTGCTTGTGTGTCTCGGGTCGGCAGACTCTATAATCAAAGGATATCTTGGTCTGTTCAGTACTTCAGCAAACGAACGTGTGTGGTTGTCATGCCTTGCTTTGACTAGTGGAGGCTCAGATTTCTCCTTCTCGTGATGTTCCTGTCTGAGTGGGTTTGTTCGTGGTTCTTTAGTACTGTTCTTTGGGTCCAGTGATCGTTCCTCGCCATTTAAGGTGTCATGCTGTACGCCTCCTTCCAGAAGCTCCCCTTCGCATTTCTTCTATGGCCGTTCGTGTAGGTCCATTTACCTGAACAATGGTTTCTTTCAGCGTTTCAATGCCGGTCTTAAGAGCATCTATACTCGCTGAATTTGTTCTCTGTAAAATTTGCGCTTCTTTTTGGATTAAGTCGCCCAGGCGCATTCCCATTTTATTTAGGTTATCATTGTGGGCTCTGCAGTCTTCAATAATCGGCTGTAAGTTTGGAGCTATAGTCGTAATTGGTGTGGTGACGAGGACCTCTTGGATAGTCTCCCCCTTATTCCTTCCAGGTCAAGGCATGGCGCTTCCATAATCTTCTGCGAATATGTGCTGTTTTGGATGGATCGCTCAAGCCGAGCAATGTCTTGGTGAATAGCACGCAGCTCCAGGAGTAAGCCCTCCTCCACAGGTGCCTGAATACCATCCTGAGGTTTTCTTTGCACGAGGGCTGTCCCTGACGCTGATGCGGATGTGGTTTTCCAGTCGTGCAGGTATGAGGACATCGAGTTTACAGCTACTCCAGTGTCGACTGCTCGCTTCCTTAATTCGTTTAGTGGATTGCAGAGATCTCTAGTTATTATGGCTCGAATTGCCTCCTGGTTTTCGTTCTGGTTCTTTTTGAGAGCGCTGATCTCAGTTTTCAGCTCGCTTATGTTGTCCAAATTCTTTTGTAAGGCTCGGGAGTGATTTTGAGCTAACCTTCCAGTAGCGGTTGCCACCTCCTGCTTTAACCTCTGATATTCTATTATATGGTGTGCCCGAGAGTCAGCCAGACGAAGGATCATTTCGTACAATGTATGCAGAGCTGAAACCGTTGCCTCTCTTATGTCCTTTCTTAGGTTCCCGGATGCTTCTAGTTTCTCCTTGGCTTCCTGGAGTATACGATTAGCATTCCGAGGGAATTCACTCATGATCATGCGGTTACCCGCTACTGTACGAGTTGAACAGTCCGAAAAGTGGGCGGCGCCCGAGTTGTTTGACGCTGTTTCATTTCCTTGAGCCTCGTCATCATCACTCATCTCTGCAACAGCCCCAGCCGCTTCTACAGCTTTGGCCTGTTTGATTTGAGTTCTTATTCGAAGGAGAGAGTCTCGCCTTAGAGGTTTCGCTGTTGTTTCCTCCTTGTTCTTTGCCATTCCGTCCTGGGAAGAGATAGAGTCTTCAGCCAAAATAGAACCCAACTCATTGTCACCATTATCCGTCAAGGGAAGTGGCAGCTCCTGTCCGTCTGTGGTCTCCGGGTTTCTAGGGAATGGTGTCGAGGTGAGTAGCGTGGTCGGTAGAGGGTCGGGGAGGCCCAAGTCATAATTAATTGAGCAGCCCGGTTCCGTCTGGGCTATGTTGGACACCTCTCCATGCTCTGATGCGATGCGATGGTTATTTTCCCTTCGACATCATTACGTTGGTGCTCAGTCTTTGATAGCTCCACGTTTACTATTTCAGTGATAGGACTAGGTTCGCTAGGTTTGACTGGTGTAATTATTCCTGGTGTGGGGTTGCTCACCGGCTTCCTTTGTGCTTGTTGTTTTGCTTTGGGTTTAGCTGTTTGTGCTTGAGGCTTGTTGGATTGAGGTTTGTTTTTGGCCTTAGGACCAGCCACATTTTTCCCCAACTTCCCTCCTCTGCTGCTGGCTGACGTGGAGCTTGCTGTTGACATTCTGGTTATCTGCTCTGATGGCTCGCACAAAAATAACTCCCAAATTACAGCAGCGAAAAAATTTTTCGGTTATCTCAAACACATACAGAGACCTAATTAACCTAATTAACAACATACACAGTTTCTTTTATTGAAATAAAATTGTTACAAGTTACATGTTTTCTTACGCTATTAACAGTTACTACGGCTAGTATATTTCTAACTTATAATTATTACACATTTCCATGTTTACACTTCTTTTAATTTTTACATTCTTTATTTTTATAGTGTATGATGTACAATATATTTCATAATATGTTGTCATCATACTTTTACATCTTGTTTCGTTTGTTCACAATGTCTATTATTTTTACACAGTAGCTCATAAATTGTTTTCGTCTTTTATCGAGCATTATACTACTTATATTGTCTTCAGTAAGTTTTGTGTCTATGCGAGATTCTACTTCAAACCTTTCCAAGCCAAATACGGGGCAATCTAAAATAATGTGTCGAGCGGACTCTTCTACATTAGGATCGCATGTACATGAGGGGCTTTCCTTGCACTTGAAGCGGAACAAGTACTCGGAAAATCCGCCATGTCCCGTCAGTAACTGTGTGCTTTGGAAAGTTGGTTCAAATTTTCGTATTACGCGATATGCCGCTGAAGCGGCTGGGAAAAACATTTTCGTAGTTTTTGCGACGTCAGCTGATTTATACCTTTCATCCCATTCCCGAATAGATTCCAACCGGAGTTGTCTTTTCGCGAATGAGACGGGAAACAGCTCATAGTCGTGCTTTCTTTTCTTTGAAGCACTCGCTGCCTCCTTGGCCAGTTGGTCCGCTCTCTCGTTTCCCTCCAGCCCTGCATGCGCTTTAATCCAAAACAGAGACACAGCTTTGTTCTGGTGAGACAGGTTGATAATATTCTCACGAGTTTCTACTGCTAGTGGATGGAGGGAACCGAGATTTGTGACCGTCTGCAGTGCTGACATGGAGTCACTGTAAATTCCAAATGTGGATGCTCTTATGGTTTTAATTCGTCTGGTTGCCTCGCAGATGGCCAGCAGTTCCGCCTGGTAAACTGTGCAATAGGGGGACAGGCAGAGTTTAACGGTCTGGGTTTCCGTGTCGCTCTTCCACACGGAGAGCGCAGCGCCAACCCTTCCGCCAATCTTACTGCCGTCAGTAAATATTTTTACTTCGCAGTTGCTGTTTGCTTCAACATCGTCGCGATTTCTTAGATTGGTTATTTCTAGGTCTGCCAATATCGCGGGGTGTGGCACATCTGTAGCTGGAGTTAACCGTTCTATCTCTCTGTCCCCTAACACCGGGAGGGCTGCCCCTCTCCTGATACTATATAAGGAGGCGGCCTCTCTCACACGAAGATCAAGCGGGAGGATGCCCGTTAGTATCAATGCCGAGTTCAGAGAAACAGTTCGGTAGGCCTTGCACATTTTTTGTGCAAAGCCTCTTTGCGCTGCGCCTAATTGTTTTTGTACCCCTAGTTTTTCGGCAGCCGGACCCCAGACACTTGCAGCGTATAAAATAATTGGTTCGATGGTGGCCGTGTATATTGTGCGAATCACCTCAGGATGGAGTCCCCAACTCGCCTTGGCTGCTCTAGTAAGTTGTTTAAATATATTGATGGCCTTTTACATGTGTTGGCCACATGAGCATTGAACGTGAGTTTGTGGTCGATTGTGACCCTAGCATTTTGATTTCTTTGGTCAGTCCTATGTCGATCCCTCCCATGCTCAGGTGTGGTGTGTCGAATTTAAGTTTGCGAGTTATAACCATTGCGTTGGTCTTATGTGGCGCGAACTTGAGCTTGTTTTCGACTCCCCACACCCGAACATGTTCGAGCGCGGCATTGGCTTGACTCTGAACCTGTTGTGCGGTATGAGCATCAAAGACCATTACTACGTCGTCGGCAAACGCCTGTATATAAAATTCTTTTGATTCGAGGTCGTTCAGTAGGGGGTCCAGTAGTGCATTCCACAAGATGGGCCCACCAATAGAACCCTGGACACATCCCTTGTTCGTTGCCTTAGTAAAGGTTTCTCCGCTATACCTTACTGAAACCGTTCTTTGCTCCAGGTAGCTGTCAAAGGCTTTTCTGATATTTAGTGGGCAGTTCCCCTCTGCCAGTCGGACTTTTATCGCTGGCCACCAGGTGCTATCGAAGGCGCCCTCTATGTCCAATGATACGATGGTCACTATCTTCTTCTCATCAAGTTTATCGTTTATATGTTGCATTAGTTTATAGAGGGCGTCTTCACAGCTCTTTTGCGGCATGAATCCAAACTGGTTGGGGTTCAGTCTAGGCAACAGGTAATATTTTAATCTAGTGACTAACATTTTTTCATAAATTTTTCCCATGACTGGCAGAAGACCTATGGGGCGGTATGATTTAGGATTTGTGTAGGTATCCTTTCCTGGTTTCCTCAGCACGATAACCGTAGCTTTTTTCCAAATGATCGGGAAGTAGTACAGTTCTAGGCATTTGTTGAATACCGCCAGATGAAGCTTGGGGTCCCCTTTTATGACATTGCTACATATGTCTGACGTAAAACCATCAGACCCTGGCGCTTTTTTAGGGTTTAGGGAATCCAGTGCAGTGAATAGTTCCGTGGTTGTGAAAGGTGGATCGTACTTTTCTTCGGCCGATGTTTGATTGACGGTTGAGGCTTGGGTTCTTATTTTACGATGAACCAGTTCATCATTCACCTCAAGGTCTTCAGGGTAGAATGTTTTCGCCAGCAGCTCAACTGATTGTTTGGCATCAAGGGTGATGCCATTTTGTTCAAGCAGTACATCCTCCTCTCTCTTAGCTGTTCTCCCTATTATTCTATATATACCCTCCCATAGATTCTCTTTATTCTGTGTGCTGCAAAACTCCTTCCAGCTACTAACCTGTGCCTCCCTGGCCTTTAGCTCGTATTCGTCTCTAGCTTCGAGATAAGCGTTAATAACACCTTGCTTCCGCACCGGCGCGGCAACTCTAATTCTGCGCTTTTTGGTGGTGACTTCTTGTTTCATCCTCTCTAGCTCTTCTGTCCACCATGGCAAGGAGAGCGTCTCAGAGTTTTTCTTCTTTGGTATGGTTAGGTTGCAGGCTTCAGTTACTGCACCTTGAAGTGCTTCGATGAACTGTTCTAGACTTTCGACTGTGTTTATTTTCTGAACTACTTCTATGGTCAGATTATTTTCAATATTTAATTTTGTGAGACTTTCCTGGAATGCTTTCCAATCTGCTTTTTTTGTGTTGTATAGTCTAGTTGTTCTCTCGACGCTCATTCCGACCGACTTGTTAAGTTTAATGGTGAAAGCTATCCCATTATGATCAGAGCTAGTGAGGTTCGTAACAACGTTCCAGTCTTCCACTAGATCCAGCAGATCAGTTGTGCACGCCGTTACATCGACAAAGCTTGTAAAGCGCTTACCGCCACGAATTGTATCGAATGTAGGAGTTTCGCCTTGGTTAAGAATATTTAGGTCCAGCTCATGAAGTGTTCCAGCCATGTCTTCGCCCTCATGATCGATTTCTGTGCTTCCCCACCAGGTGCTCTTTGCATTGGCATCTCCTCCAATAATTAGCCTATGTTTGAAATGGTTCACGATTGCGGTTACTTGATCCAGGTACTGTTTTATGGGTTTGTCCGGTTCAAAGTAGAATGAAGTCAGTGTAAGTTTCCATTTTCTTGTGCTCACACTCACCACTACGATGTTGTTCGTGGTGAGGTCGGGGTGTTGTGTGACATCTAGAGTTGAGTCAAAGATTGCTATGGCTACTTTGGCAGTGCCTGGTCCAGCGTTTTGAAAAATCCTGACTCCACGGTACGACTTCATTTTCTCAGACGCACCCACGTATGGTTCTTGGATCAGTGCTATACCGACCTTCCTTTTCGTGGCTTCCATCATTAATTCGTCCGTAGCTAATTTTTTACGTTGGAGGTTGCATTGAAGCACCTTGTATTTACTGGTTTCCACTTTGGTGCCCTTAGCAGTACGCTACAGACATGCGCGCTATATGGTCGCGCTTTTTGCGCACTGGGCATTCACTGCTAAAGGCATTGTGGTTGCTGTGCTCGAGATTCGCTACCGTGCAGTTTCTACACGATGGTTCACTACCCGCCAGCCACTCGGGACATTGTGACCTGAGATGTGGTTCCCCGCAGTGGCTGCAGAGGTCTGCTGGATCTGTGCAAAACCTTTTTGTGTGGCCGTACCCAAGACATCTCGAGCACTGCACCAGTGGTGATTGGTCGGATGTTTTGACGCGCTGGAGGTCGATGTAGACTGTTCCGGCTTGGATAGCTCGCCTCCATATGGTTGGGGAAGTACTTAGCACAATGTGATTTTGGTGCGGGTTACGGGCTGTTCTTTTAAACTTAATTTCAATTCTATCCTCTTCCTCCTTTAGATCGCGGAAAATTTCCTTGTTTTGGTTTCTAAGGCACGTTAGTATTTTCTCGTCACTGTTGTACGAAAATACATCCGAGATCTTTAGGAGAGGATCTTTGTTCTTTACTTCCTCAACCACTAGATTTTTTCCGGCCTTCTCGAGTCTCTGCTTTACTTTTTGCCTGTCCTCGTTAGTCTTACAGCTCATGATCACCTTTCTATCTTTTGCCTTTCTAGTTCTTTCTACCTTGATCCATCCATCCTTCGCGTCAATCGCCTCCCTGACCTTCGTTAGTACTTGGTCACCAGTGTCGTTTACATCCTGGGATGTTACAACTACAGAGTGCAGTGAACTCTGCGGGAGTAGGTTCGGCACAGGATGGGATGAGGTAACTTCGGCATAAGATTTTTTATTCAGGAGTTGGTTTTGCTCTTCAATCTTGTCTTTGAGTTCGTCTATTTTTCTGCAGTTTTCATGAAGAAGTCGACTCTGTTCCTTGAGCTGTTCGGCGATTAGGCTATTTTCTTCCACATTCACCTTTTTTGTTATCTCCTCGTGCTTTGCTGGGGTTTTTTCAGTTCTCGACCCGGAGTTTTTCAAGTCCTGATTTTCCGCATCTGAGTCCTTTATCATTTGGTAAAGTTTGTCCAGTGCTTCCAAAACGTTCTGTTTCAGGTCCTTCCTGATGTTACCGGCGTGGTTGAGACTGTTTTTTGGCCGAGACCAATATTGTTTTGGCGTCAGACATTCGGTTAGCAATTACCCGTCTCGGGTGAAGTTTACTGCTCGTAGCTCCTGTAATTGGGGTCGGATTTTGAGTCCCCATTTTGTCAGCCTCTATCTTTTCTATGCTCTGTCTGACGTTGGACGATGATAGCGTCTGAGTTTTTGGAGGAGACTTATTTTTCTCCACCGCGTTGGTGGGTTTAACTGGGGTTCTTGCGAACATGGTCAGAGGAATGTTGTCAAAAAGTATAAAATAAACGAAAATAAAGTAATCTGGATGTTCCAGTAGAGTTCTTATATCTAGTTTGTCCTGTCTGTATAAGGCAGGGCAAGGTCTTAATAATCTAAAAATGAAGACTGAACAAAATAAAAAAATAAAAAATTTGCTCTATATAGAGCCGGTCTTGTTTTTGGCTAAGTACACTAATACCCGTCCGTAAAAGACAGGGCAGTCTTAAAAGTATCAAAATAAAGTTAAATCTACAAATAAGAAGAACACGCAACGTGGTTCTATGTTGGCTCTATGTAGAGCCAGGTTATTATAGAACAAGGTCTAACACGTTGAGCAAGTTTTTCTTAACACAGATGTGCTTAGAGGTACTAAAACCAGTTTTCCGGAGCAAAAAATTTTTTGAGCTCTATGTAGAGTCAAATAAGTCAAATTTGTAAGTAGATCTTGTCGAGCCCTTTCTAATGATACCTCACACAGTATCCTGAGATCAAGGGTTTCCGTAGGAAAACCGATTTTATGTCCTCCTGAAAGATTCCTGAAATTATATTTCAGGTCCGTAATACTTAATTATATATTATATCTACTGCTTAGGACTATAATACTACTAATTATCTTTAAAAGTTGGCAAAATTAGTGTAACTAAATTTTTCAGGGGTAGTTATGGGGGTAGGAATATTCCGGGGGATGAAATTAGGGGTGAATTACAATCAAGATGGGCTACAGTATGATATTCCGAAGAAAAAATTTTTTGAATACTCCGTCCTAACTTGGAGAAGTGCTACTCCGAGGGTCTTGGGTATATGGTCAGGCTACAGAGTTAAGGGTAGAGGGTTGAAACTTTAGGGGTGGGTCCGGAAGGGTTGGGTTTGTGCGTAGCGAGGGGGTGGGTTTTAGGGAGGGGGTGACAAAATTTCGTTATTTTTGAGCTAGGACGCTCCGTTTCAGAGATACGAGGGGTTTTCTGAAGATTTCCTATCTTTACAATCTTAAATTTTACCGTCGGGTGGTTTTCCCTTAAATTTTTGAAAAGGCTATTACTCCGAAGCTATAAGGCTTAATTTAATTCTGAAAAAGGCGATTTAATTGGATAGAAACAGAGTTTACGTTAAAAATAATTTGGGGGATGGTTCACCTCGTATGACGTCCACGGGGGTCCGGGAATAGAAGGGGATGTTTTTTGCCAACTTCGAAAGGTTTGTTTGGGGGTTAGGAGCGAGATACAGACTCCGGAAAAGTTCTGAACTGTTAAGGGAAGATCCAAATTTACTGTCAAGCGTATTTTGAGAGTCCTGAAATTCAGGAAACCCAAAAATTTTCAATTTTTACACAAAAATGCTCGGGGTGGTTTTGAGGGTGTATAATGATAGGTTGCCCTGAAAGAGCTTATTAGTTTATAACCGAAAAAACGTTATTTTTACGATATCTCGCCCCGTTCCAGAGTTAGGGGGTGAACAAAGTTAACTGGTAATGGCGAAGCAGGGTAAATTATTTTGAAAAATTCACAAAAAATATTTATCATTATAGTCCCAATGATTAAAAATAAGTTTGAGTTCGAGATTGAAGGCTTCCTCCCGATGGCACGGTAAGTAACGTGGATTTTCGAAGATTGCACCCCTCAAAAAATCCAGAAAATTTTTGAGAACGGTACCTGGCCGCAAAAAGCGTGGTAATCCAGAAAATATAAGTCCAAAAATTTTCTTCCAGAAATGTTTTTACGTCTTTGAGTAGCTAGGATTTAAATCCCAGAAAAGAATTTTGTAATTTTCAGTTTCAGTAATTCACACTATGTTCACAAAGATGGTTTTGCGGTTGGTTTTTATGCAATGTTTTGGTTGGGGGTGAATTTCTCCACACTTATAAGTCCGATTTTCAATTTGTAAACAACACAAGAAAGTACATGAATTAGTGCATTTATAAACATTTTAAAAAGTATATGTTGTCACTTTCACTTTTCTATGGTAACGCGAAAGAAAGTCGGGGCACTATTGTTCACCGGAAAAACACTTGTTTCTCAGCTTCCAGACTGAATTTCGGGAAGCGGAAAGTTTCTTAGGACTCACCTGGAGTCCTGCTATCAAATGTATTAGGTCTGCTTGACCAGGTCTTGGTGGTTTCCGATTTGGGATTTCGGTCGTTCCTGTAAAAGTCCCTGTATCTTCCAGGGGCGCGGCGTTAAAAATCTGGAATTCTACCAGAAGTTGCGTCTTGATAGTAGGCTTGAAATCCACTAATAAAATTTAGGGGGTCCCGATCTTATTTCAGCGGCGCACGCACTTAAAGGTCAGATTTCGTGATTTAGGCGTGGTTGCACGTGTTTACTAACCTCTGAATGTCCAAAATAAGGTCCTGAGGCTGAAAATCCTGAGCAATCCAAGGTTTTGGCACTGCACACATGTTTATTTTCACTTCACGCACAATTATGTGAATTTTCACGAGAATCCGAGCACTTTGGTAATTTTAGCGAATTTTTTAGCGTGGAGCTGAGCTGATTTGATGCGTTCGCGGCGGGGGGAAGCGCGCTACTGGGTTAGGTTAGGTTAGGTTAGGTTAGGTTAGGTTAGGTTAGGTTAGGTTAGGTTAGGTTAGGTTAGGTTAGGTTAGGTTAGGTTAGGTTAGGTTAGGTTAGGTTAGGTTAGGTTAGGTTAGGTTAGGTTAGGTTAGGTTAGGTTAGGTTAGGTTAGGTTAGGTTAGGTTAGGTTAGGTTAGGTTAGGTTAGGTTAGGTTAGGTTTTTTTTTTTTTTTTTTTTTTAATTGATAGTCAAAGGAAAAATCCTGCATAGGACCCTGGGAATGGAGGGCCCAGGAGTGTCGGACTCTTACCGACTAAAACCCTTGACTATCATCGCTTTAACCCCTGACATTATCAAGGTCTTTTTACATCTTGTCTTATTTATTATTACAATTTTATATTTTATACTTTATATAATATAAATTTTACTTATTCTATATGTAACAATATTTCACGGTTTTTCATGCATTTCTAATTTTCATCCTTCACTAACAATATATATTCTCTCTACAATTCTATAGATACAATACACATTGTAGTGCCATTCTTACTGCCTTATATATGTTAACTTATATCTAATATAACTTTAACATATTGGTCTCTTATCTAGTTTTATTCTTTTCAATAACTTTCTTTGCTAAACTTTTGCAATATTTCAGAAACTTGTTCCTTGTGAATTTATTTGCTACAATAGATGATATGTTACTGATATTAATTTCTTGTTCAATTTGAATTTCAAGCTCTGACCTTTCTCCACCGTAAATTGGACATTCTGTTAAGATGTGTATAATGCTCTCTTCCTTTTCAGGATCGCAGTGACACGATGGATTCTCCTTTACCTTAAACCTGTTAAGATATTCGGAGAATCCGCCGTGGCCTGTCATGACTTGCACCAATATGTGATCAAAATCAATTTTCCGGATCACCGGGTAAGATTCTACTCCGGGAAAGAATGCCTTTGTTACAGATGCAGTGTCTTCACTTTTGTATCTGGTTCCCCATTCGGCAATCGATTCTGTGCGAATTTGTCTCTTTGCGAATGAGACCGGGCAAGGATCGTAGTGTGGGCGCGTTTTCAAGTTAAGTGCAGCACTTTTCGCGAGTTCATCAGCTCTTTCGTTTCCCTCCAACCCCACGTGTGCTTTTATCCAGTAGAGCTTTATGTCTTTATGTTTTTGCTTCGCAGTTGTTAAATTGGCTCTTATTTTCACTGCTAGTGGGTGGAGAGATATCCCGTTAGCTACTAATTCTAATGCTGATCTAGAGTCGCAAAAAATGCTGCACTCATCCTTTTATTTTCGAGTGCTTGTTCCGTAGCACCAAGAAGTGCGAGCAGCTCTGCCTGAAAGACGGTGCAGAAGGGCTCCAGTTTATATTTCTTGGTTCGGGTTTCCACGCCATTGTCCCACAGAGACAATGCCGCGCCAACCTTCCCCTCGATTTTGCTACCGTCAGTATAAATGTGTACTCTACCGGTTTCGTGTTGAGCCATTTCTGCGCCGTCCATCACACTGCCTATCTTTATTTCAGTCATCTGCGCTGGGTGTGGTGAGTTGCAGAAAGAAACGGGTCTTTCTATGTCCCGGTCACCTATCACCCTTTGGGAATAACCTTTCTTTGTTTCATAAAGATTGGCTGCTTCTCTTATCCTTATGTCCAGGGGGAAGCAACCCAGCAAGCGTCAGAGCTGAGTTCAGTGAAACGGTTTTGTAGGACTTAATTATTTTTTGTGCAAAACCGCGCTGCACCGCATTGAGTTGCTTCTTGATGCTGATTTTGTTTGTTGCCGGCGCCCATGCACATGCCGAGTACATAATAATGGGCTCTACCACCGCCGTGTATATGGTCCTAATCACTTCCGGTTCAAGTCCCCAATGTATTTTTGCTGCCCTGGAGAGCTGTTTGTAAAGGTTTAGTGCCTTGCGACAGACATTTACTGTATGTGTGTTGAATGTCAGCCTGTCATCTATTGTTAGTCCCAGGATTTTTATTTCTTGCGAGAGTTCTATTGCTTGCCCGCCCATGCTCAGTCGTGGTGAGTCGTACTTTAGCTTATTTGTGATGATCATTGCTTTAGTTTTTTGTGGCGCGAATTTCAATTTGTTGTCGACTCCCCACCTCTGAACATGTTCGAGTGCGCTGTTAGCGCGTCGCTCTATTTCTTGGGCTGTGTTACCAGTGAATATCAGGACCACATCGTCGGCGAAGGCTTGGCAGTAGTCACCCCTCTCAGTCAAGTCCTTTAGCAGTGGGTCTAGGAGCAGGTTCCAGTATGTTGGTCCGCCTATCGAGCCCTGCACGCATCCTTTTGTCGTTTTTCTTACACACTCTTCTCCTGCATAACGTACACGAACCTTTCTGTCTGTAAGATAGCTGTCAACAAGTCTTCTTAGGTTCTTAGGGCAGTTGGTTTCCGCTAATCTACACTTTATTGCAGGCCACCAGGCACTGTCGAAGGCCCCCTCTATATCTAGTGAGACTACAGCCATTAGTTTTTTCTTTTTAAGTCCTTCTTTTATTTGTTGCATCATGACATAGAGGGAGTCTTCGGTACTGCGTTGCGGTGTGAATCCAAACTGTTGAGTGCTCATGTCCGGGAGAGTGTGCCATCTGATTCTTCTGATGAGCATCTTTTCTAGAATCTTTCCTAGAACAGGCAGAAGCCCAATCGGCCTGTATGCTTTAGGATGCGTGTAATCATCTTTACCGGGCTTTCGCAGAACCACCACCACGGCCTCCTTCCAGATTTCTGGGAAGTGTGACAAATCGATGCATTTGTTTAGGAGGGCCAGGAATATTTCTGGTTTGTGAGCAATGGCTGCTGCACAGATATCTGCTGTCAGACCATCAATACCCGGGGCTCTTTTGGGGTTGAAACTTGATGCAGCCCACTTTAGCTCTTCTAATGTAAATGGTGGGTCGCAAGGATCATCTTGTTGCCATTCATTTATTTTATTTGCTGCTTCTCTAATTTTAGCGTGGACTGCATCATCCTCCTCCATTTTATCCTCCGGGTAAAAGGTGTTGGTCAGCAGTTTAGCCGATTCTATTGTATTGAGGATTTTGTTGTGGTGTTGTAGAGGTAAGTCTTCTTTTCTTATTGTGGTTCTGCCAATGACTCTATAAATTCCGTCCCACATACTTTCGCGGTCCTGCTTGCCACAAAATTTCTTCCAGCTGCTTGTAATAGCCTTTTTTGCTTCCGTTTCATATGCTTCTTTGGCCTCCAGGTATTTCTTTACAACCAGAGCGCGCCGAATGGGGGCTGCATTTTGTATACGCCTCTTTTTTGTGGCGACTTCCAGCTTCTGTTTTTCTAATTCCTCCGTCCACCAGGGCAGCTTTACTTTATTCCTAGTCTTAATTTCTGGAATGGTCTCTTTACAAGCCAATTCCGCTGAGTCAGAGTACGACCTGACTGCTAGCTCTAGCTGTTCTTTGGTGGCAATTTTTTCTATTTCTTCCATGTTTATTGCTTTTTCGCTCCAAATCTGGTCCAGTTTTGTTCGGAATTCTGACCATTTGGCTTTTTTAGTGTTATATTTTCTCGTCTGCCTTTTGATTTCAATGCCGTTTGTTTTTGAGGCTACAATATTGAATAGGATTGCCTTATGATCTGAGCAAGTCAAGTTACCATCCAGTCGCCAGTTTTCTATGTACCCCAGCATATTGGCTGAGCATGTAGTGATGTCAACGCAGCTTGTGTATCTGATTTCTCCTCTAGTGGTGTCGAACGTGGGCTCCACTCCATTATTGAGAATCTGTAGATCCATTTCTTCTAGAAACCCTGCCAGCTCTTCGCCTCTATGGTTGACATCACTACTTCCCCACCATGTGTTCCAGGCATTAACGTCGCCTCCGAGTACAATGTGTTTAGTATCTATCTGTTCCAATACTTTTCTTATTTCTGCCAAGTACGGTTCCAGGGGTTTGTCACCTTCCAGGTAGACCGACACCAATCCCATCTCTAGGGTTCCCAGTTTGAGTTTGGCAACTGCAATGTTCTCCGAAGTGAGTGTTGGGCATGGGATAGCATTTATTTGTTGGTCCAGGAGTACTATGGCAGCTTTATTTATTCTCTCACTTTTACGCTCACATTGTATTACTCGGACGCCCGTGTAGTTTTTCATCATCCCAACGTTTCCTATGTAGGGTTCCTGGATGAGTGCAAAGTCAATTTTTCGTTTGGCGGCTTCCACAATGAATTCGGTAGTCGCAAGCTGACTCTTTTGGAGGTTCGCTTGTACCACTCGGTATCGGCGAGGTGCTTCCATTTGGGAGTTTGTAGTGCTGGCGTTTTTGACTGCTAGGTTTATTCTTTGGGTGCCTTTAGCAGTACGCAACTGAGGCTCGTGCTAGCGAGTCCCATTTGCGTCTGATCGCACAGTCTGGGCTAAATGCGTTGTGGTTTGCATTGCTTATTCCTGCTTTGGTACAGTTGCAGCACGTGGGAGGGGCTGCCTCTTTCCGAGCTTCGCACTCGCTCCACATATGTGGACCTCCGCAATGACTGCATTTCTCCACCGTTTCCTGGCAGAAGCGTCTTCCATGCCCATATCCAAGGCACAGCGAGCATTGGATTAAGGGTGATTGGTCTTCTACGCTGACGCGTTGGATATCTATGTGTACCCGCTCCGCTGATATTAATTTCTGCCATACTAACGGGGAAACCTGCAGCACCACGTGTCCTTTATGGGGGTTTCTCATTTTTCGCCTGTATTTAACGGTAACTCTTTGGTCTGCCTCTGATACGTTTTCAAATATATGCTTGTTCTGGTTTCTCAGACCTAAAACGACCTCTTCATCTGAGATGTAGGTAAAAACTCCCCTGAGTACAACCAGCGGATCTTTATTTTTAATTTCTTCTACCTGGAGCCCTACTCCTGATTTGCGTATTTTTTCTGTCACCTTGGCTAGCTCTTCCTTCGAGTTGCAGCCAATTATGACTTTCTGGTCTTTTGCTTTACGGATGCGATCAAGCTTAAGACCTTCAGTTTTTGCGTTCACTGCTTGTCGGACTTTCTCCATGACCTCGCCGCTAGTGTTTTCGGGTTCGTTTGAGGTAATAACTACCGAGTGTATTTCCTTGCTCCGTTTTGTAACCTGAGCGTATGTTGCGTACTTTTCTTTATCAAGCGTTGGGAGAGTCTTTATCTCGTCTGTAAGTAATTTTGTTTGCTTTTTGCATTCCAGCACGATTTCGCTGTGTTCTTTCAGCAGCCTGGTGTGTTCATCTATTTTTGCGATTAGTTCTTGCTGGTTCGCTGTGAGTGATTCGTTTTGAACGTTGGTTATCGGTGTTTTTTCAGGGCGTACTTCAGTGCTTTTATTCTTATTCAGGTCTAGCTCTTCAAATCGTGCTTCTGACTTTTTCACCACTGCGTACAGTTCTCTGAGGCATTCCGTAACCGTTGCCTTTATTGTGCCTTTTATATTTCCTGAATCGTTCAGTTGGCTGATTCCTTTCGTCATGATGTGTTTAGCTTCTTCAACTAGTGTCTTTTTCTTTTTTGTCACTGTCTTATTTAATGACTTTTGAGCGGCATTACTAGTGGGTGTGCTATGCTCTGTGCCGTCAAAACTCTTTCGAGCTTGCTCAAATGCGGAAGGGCCGGGTTTCATAGTTGACTGATTTTCGACAGAAACCGGCATAGGGATTTGTGATGTTCCGGAAGTAGAGCTTCTCTTGTCCTCTCTCGGGGAGTGAAACATTGTGATATGTCAGAGGTATAATTGGTCAAAATTAAGCGATAAAATTTTAATTCTAAGATATATTCTAAATTTAGCTCAATAAAGCCACTCAGAAAAGTTACGATTAGTATAAGCAAATAACGTATGGCTCAATAAAGCCAAGTATCAATATCAAAAGTGAGGCGCGAGGTTCAATGAAACCTCGTATCAAAATACCAAATTAATTACTTAATTAATTTGACCAGTCCGTATAAGACGGGTCAGTGTCCTTATATAACTAAATAAAACTAATTGTTGTTCTATATAGAGTCGTATCTTTTAAATTACTGACTAAGATTAAAATCTCTAGAAGATAAAATCTAAAAATATATAGCTAGGAAGGTCTTAATAATAACTAGGTAACTATTTAAGACTCAAAGTAGAGTCGTCGTTTATGATAATTTGTAAACAAATGTTGGCGTTGCCAAGGTCATAAAAAGAGAAGATAAAGGTTGAAAGAATTTAGGCCTAAGTCTAAAAACAATTTTTCCAGGTATAAAAATTTTGGACTCTATGTAGAGCAAAGTCGATATAAAATTTAGATAGAGCTTGTTGGGCCCTTTCAAATGAGACCTCTCTCGGGTCTCTAGCTCCAGTAGTTTGGGAATGAACCCAAGAAACAAAATTCACTGTAAACACAACAAAATTGTTTCTAATTTTGTTTCTTGGTCTCATTTAGGCCGTAGTGGGCCGATTTTGCTCTAAGATGGCTCTAACTTTTGGCCTTCAAGAGGGCTATCGCTTTAGACCTGTTTTTGCGATTTTCAGGACCTGAAACTTTCAGGCTCTGGATTTTCAGGAGAGTGTACTGTCTCGATAGAAGACAACTTCCACTGCCCAAAACCAAAAGAATTTCTTTTCTACGACTACCCGTTTTGAAATGGCAGACGTTTTGGTGAATCCAAAATGGCCGCCCAACTGTCAAACTCGGGCGTGAAAGTGACGTAGCGCCCGTTCTAGACGTCGTAGAAACTTGGCGTTTGGACTACGGGGCGCGTCTCCACTCGGAGTGTCCGTCCTGAAAGTTTCAGGTAAAAATACTTTTTGTTGTGTTTGCCGTCTTAGCTGGTGCTCCAGGGTCCTCCAAGACCAAATGTGAAAGAATAATTTAGAAAACTTTATTACTTTTCGCGTGAGACACGTTCAAAGAAAAAACAAGATGGCGGACAAAATTTTAAAATTGATGTGACGGTGGCTTGGGAAGGGCTACAGAAACATGCTTGGTATTGGAGAACGTGGATTTCAAAGAGCTATCTAACGACATAATATTTTTTTCATTATTTATAAAATTGAAGGCTAAAAACAATTAAATTTAATAACTCTACCAAATAATTTCTTAAAAATTAAAAATTTCCATAATAATTTTTCTTAAATGTATCTTTAACTTGTGGTATTATAATGGTTGTGAAAATAATATTTTTTCCTAGCAAAAAATTCAAATAACAGAAAGTTCAATAATTTTCAGTTTTTTCACCGGAGGGGGTATATTTTTTCGCACAAAAAATCCAAAATTTTGCAGCAGTGTTCTTTGTCCAAGCGCGCAACAGAAACTTCTTTAAAATTTACATGTCACCGATTTACTTTTTGAGTTATAAAAATCCAAAGTTTGTCCACTTTTATATTTTTAGTTCGAAATGAAGCGCACAAAAAATTATTTTTCTGACGGAATAGAGTTGATAAAGCACAGTTGTACCTTCAGTCCAAATTTGGTGGCTGTAGCTTGTCTCCTTCTCCTGGCAACATAACCTCAAAAACCACGTGGAACGTGTTTTTTTGGCTACTGTGGCGCCGGCGCTGATCCGAAAATTCCGCAAAAAATCATGGTGATGCTGTCCATAGATGCCATGACAGGAGCGAAGTGATCTTCCAAATCCATTGGTCCAGTGAGAAGTTATTGCATGTTAAACAGGCAAATTTTTGGTAAAAACTGTTTTAACTACGAAATGGCACTGAAATTTCACTTCTCACTATTGATTTAGATACTGTCGTATCGGCCTCGGTGGCCCGCACAATTTGGCACTTGTTTCACGAAGATCGGTCAAGTATTTCTAATTATTTTGAATTTTTAAGCGCGGAGCAGATATACTTTTGCTGCTTACGCCTCAAGGGTCAGCAGGAGACTGGTTAGGTTAGGTTAGGTTAGGTTAGGTTAGGTTAGGTTAGGTTAGGTTAGGTTAGGTTAGGTTAGGTTAGGTTAGGTTAGGTTAGGTTAGGTTAGGTTAGGTTAGGTTAGGTTAGGTTAGATTAGGTTAGGTTAGGTTAGGTTAGGTTAGGTTAGGTTAGGTTAGGTTAGGTTAGGTTAGGTTAGGTTAGGTTTTTTTTTTTTTTTTTTTTTGTTTTTGCTGTTCACTTCTGACATGGTGGTCAGAAATTTTGTATAGCCAAACACGGACTTCGACGACACTTTTTTTATTTTATTAGTCCTTTATCTTTTGGAGGTGGTACAGAGCTCCGGGTTTTAAGTTCGGGAGCCCTGCAGCCGATTTTAGTATTGCATGCAATATTTACACATTGTTAGTTACATTTATAAACTACATAATTTTTTATTAAGTTCTAATCTTTATCATAATTTGCTTTATACAGTTAATGAATTTGTTTTATATTCCTTGGAATATAATAAATACATAAATTTCTTACTTACTATCTCTATACTACAATATTTGTCTCTTACTTTTTATTTTACTTAAAATGTTATTGTGCGTTTCGCAGTACGCATCACATAACATTATTTGCCTTATTATCTAGTCTTATTCCTTAAGATAGTCTTATTTGCTATTTGTTTACAGTATTCTATAAATATGTTCCTTGTTTTTTTGTCGGCTATTATGCTAGGAATAGATTCAACGCTTAGTCTCATGTGTATCTGCTGCTCGAGGTCAAAACGAGCCCTCCCAAAGTTTGGGCATTCGGTAAGTATATGTGGTACCGACTCCTCTACGCCCGGGTCACAGATACACCGAGGGCTTTCCTTACATTTGAATCTGTGCAAATATTGCGCAAATCCTCCATGTCCCGTAAAAATCTGTACAAGGGTGGGGGTAAGCTTTATTTTTCTAATTATGGCATAAGCCGCCTCTATACATGGGAAAAATACTTTTGTCGTGGCGCCAGTTTCGTTATTTTTGTAGCGAGTATCCCATTTTTGCACACTTGCTTGACGGATTTGTCGCTTTACAAACGATATTGGGCACTTATCGTAATTCGCTTTTGTTTTGTTAAGTCTAGCCGCTTCTTTTGCCAGTTCATCTGCCCTTTCATTTCCGTCAACGCCAACGTGTGCCCGTATCCAAAAAAGACGTACACACTGCCCTTTGTCTTTGATCTTTATCAAGTTTTGTTTCACAGCGAAACCTATTTGATGGAAGCAGTTTGGGTTTTTCAGTAATTCCAGAGATGATCGCGAATCGCTGAAGATATTCACGGTTGTATTATCGGTTGCTTTCAGTGTGATCTCCGTTGCCTGTTGGAGTGCATACATTTCTGCCTGGAAAACAGTGCAATACGGTTCCAGACGGTATTTTTTGAATTTAGTTTCTTTGTTGTTCTCCCAACAGGAAAGGGCCGCTCCTACCTTTCCTTCAATTTTACTACCATCCGTGAATATCCTCATGCCCTCTATTTGGTGTTCCTCTACTGTCTCGTTAGTTATGTCCTCGAGACATGTGAATTCTACTTCCATCTCTTTGGCAGGGTGTATTGCCTTTAGGAAGCAGACGCGAGACTCAACCTCTCTACCGCTGAGCATGTCCTGCGGTTTCCCTCGTTTTGCCTCATACAGCTGTGCCGCTTCCTCTATTCTTATGTCCAATGGGAGTAGTCCTGCTAGTGCCAAGGCTGCATTTAGCGAAGCCGTGCGGTAGGTTTTGCAGATTTTCTGCGCGAAGCCTCTCTGAACGGTGTTGAGGCATTTTTGTACCGAAATTTTGCCTGCTGCGGGGGCCCATACGCTAGATGCATACATAATAATGGGCTCGATAACCGCGACGTAAATTGTTCTTACGATTTCAGGATTTAGTCCCCAGCTGATTTTAGCTGATCGCGCCACTGGTTTGTATATATTTATTGCTTTCCTACAGACGTATTTGACATGGTTGTTGAAAGTCAGTTTGTTGTCTATAAGGACTCCTAACAGCTTTATCTCCTCGACTATTTGTATTTGCGCTCCACCCATGTACACGGTTGGCTGATCGTATTTCAGTTTCCTCGTGACGATCATGGCGTTCGTTTTGTGGGGGGCGAACTTGAGTTTGTTACTTATTCCCCACTCGTATACATGCTGGAGCACCGTATTCGCTTGGGTTTCCACTTCGGCAGATGTTTTGCCGGAGAAGACTAGGACCACGTCATCGGCGAAGGCCTGGCAGTGTACACCCCTTCTTTCAATGCTGTCCAGCAGTGGATCCAACAAGAGATTCCAAAAAGTTGGGCCACCTATTGATCCCTGCACGCATCCTTTAGTTGTTGCTGTTCTGCACTCCTTGCCTGCGTATTGGACACACACGCTTCTGTTGCTTAAGTAGCTATCGACTAGGGTTTTGAGGTTTGCTGGGCACTTCTTGTCTGTTAGGCGACATCTTATAGCAGGCCACCACGCGCTGTCAAAGGCCCCCTCTATGTCCAGACTGACTACGATGGTGAGTAGTTTTTGTTGTAGTTTTTCTTTTAAGTGCTGGGTTAGGTCGTAGAGGGAGTCCTCTGTACTGCGCTGTGGTACAAACCCGTATTGCCTGGGATTCATTTTTGGTAAGAGATGCCACCTCAGTCTTCTGACTAGCATTTTCTCAAGGATTTTACCTAGTACCGACAAAAGTCCAATCGGTCGATATGATTTGGGTTGGGTGTAATCCGACTTGCCAGGTTTACGTAGGACAATAACCGTCGCTTCCTTCCAGATTTTGGGGAAATGGGATAGTTGCAGACATTTATTTAGAATACTCAGGAATACATTTTCTTCTGTTGCTATTGCGGTGGCACATATATCGGCAGTGAAGCCATCTGACCCTGGAGCTTTCTTGGGGTTAAAACTTCTTGTTGCCTGTACCATTTCTTCCTGGTAAAAGGAGGATCGTTTTCTGTTTCAGGAGTTTCCTCATTGGCCCGGGATCTAATCGCTTGGTGTTCGGGGTTGTCGTTGGTAATTTCATCTTCAGGGAAGAATGTCTTGGCCAGTAGTTTCACCGAATCCTCCGGGCTAAGAGTACAGTCGTTTTGGATGAGAGCTTGGTCCTCGTGCCTCTTGCAAGTTTTTCTTATTACTCTATAAATCCCGTCCCAAAAACTTTCACGTTCCTGGGTACAGCAGAATTTTTTCCAACTTTGTGTTTGCGCCTTGGCCGCTTCTAGCTCGTATGCTTCCTTCGATTTTAAGTATTCATCGACTACGTGTTGTCTTCGCCGTGGTGCCGCATTTGGGATCCTTCTCTTCTTTGTAATCATTTCTTTCTTCATTGTTTCAAGCTCCTCCGACCACCAAGGTAATTTAAATTTTGTATTAATTTTAATTTTGGGTATTGTTTCTTCACATGTTTTTTCTACTACAATTGTGTACTTTTTTACAAATTCATCCAATTCTTCTTTGGTAGTGATTTTTTCTATTTCCTCTATTGTTAGTTTATTTTCTAATAGTTGGGCTCTGAAAACTTCTCTAAATTCACTCCATTTGGCTTTCTTTGTGTTGAATTTTCGAGTGCTCTTTCTAATGTTAGTGAGTTTTGGTTTGTCTAATGTTATAGAGAAAGTTATCGCATTGTGGTCAGAGCTTGTTACTGTTTCATCGACTTTCCAGTCTTGAATTTGACCCAACAATCCCTGGCTACACGCGGTTATATCGACTATGCTTTGGCAAACTGTCCCATTTCTAATGACAAAAAATGTCGGTTTGGTGCCCTCATTTAGAATGTGCATCCCCAATTCTTCCAGTGTTCCTGATAGTGCCTCTCCACGGTGGTCTTCAGATACACTCCCCCACCAAGTGCTCCATGCATTTCCGTCTCCTCCTATAATGATCTGGTCTATTTCTAGTTTTCCTTTATTACTTTTAATAATTCAAGGTATGGCTCTATGGGTTGAGAGTCTTCAAGTAAATAGATATGATACCTACTTGCCACACATCTGATTTGATTATTGCCACTGCCACATTTTCTGTTGTCAGACTAGGTTTGTCGAGAATTTCAAATTCTCGTCAAAACTACTATGGCAGATTTGACTGGCTTCGTTTGGTGTGTGGAGCTTTGTATCACTCTAAATCCCGTTGATTGTGTTAGTTCACCTTCGGTTCCCACATAAGGCTCTTGAATAAGGGCAAAGCTGATTCCTCTTTTTTGAGATTCTAGGAGGAGTTCCTTCGTTGCAAGCTTTTTCCTTTGGAGGTTGCTCTGAATGAGTTTGTAGTTCCGCTGGGTAGGATTTTGTATGTGTTCGTTTACTATGTTTACCACCTGGGTGCCCTTAACAATACGCGACCCTTGACCTTGCTATGGTGTCCCACTTCTTACGCACAGGACAACGCTCGTCAAAGCTGTTATGTTCCGCGTTATCGATTCCCGCCAGTGTGCAATTTCTACACTTTGGTGGGTCTCCGGCGATTCTATCAGGGCATGACTCGCGCAGGTGTGGACCAGTGCAGTGGCTGCAGACATCGACTGTTTCTTTGCAGAGTTTTCGTCCATGTCCATACCCCAGACAGCGTGAGCATTGTACCAGAGGTGTCTGGTCTCTGATTGTTACTCTTTGCAGCTCTATATGGACTTTTCCTCTCTCTGTCAGTCGTTGCCACACCCGCGGTGAGACTTGTACTACTACATGATTTTCATACGGATTGCGTGTCTTTTTCCGATATCTGACTACTGCTCTCATATCGTGGGCGGGTATATCTCCTAGGATATGTTCATTTTGTACTTTGAGTGCTGTGACAATGTCCTCATCCGTGTTATATGTGAAGACATTGCACAACATCACCAGAGGATCTTTGTTGACCGCTTCTTCAACTGTAAGGTTTGATGACGTGTCTTTTATTTTCCCAGAGACTTTCGTGAGTTCGTCCTTTCTTTCACAGCTAATAATTACCTTTGGTCTTTCGCTTTCCTCACTCTGTCAATTCTTAAACCACTGTTTTTGGCGTCAACTGCGCTCCTAATTTTGTTCAGCACGTCATCACTGGTCTCTCTGTCGTCTTTTGAGGATACGATGATTGAGTGTACCGCTGATCGCACAGGATTAGCTTGGGCTGGTTTGTTTTGTTTGCCCTTAGCCAATACTTCGGCGTAAGTGGTTGCGGTGTTTACTACCGTCGTTTTTACTTCTTCCATAACGACTCTGCTTTCCCTCACAATCGACTTCAGATCTTCCACCTTCTGGTGAATCGTTTGGGTTTCTTTCATGAGACTTTCAACCGGTGCTCTTACATCAAATTCTTGAGCAATGTCCTTCAGCATTTCTTTTGTTGCTAAGCCTATGTCACCCGCTGTGGACTGTTTTACTTCTGTAAGTCTATCAGTCACTTCTCTAAGTTCTCTAATAATGGCAGAGAGCGATGATTTTTCCGCCACCATGCCCGTCTGTAGTCCGGGGGCAACTGGTTTGCCTTCTAGCGCACAGGCAAGCTGCTGCGCGTGTTCTTCGTCTCTTTTGAGTAGTGCTGCTGCATGTTCTGCGCGGGTTTTCTCTAGCTGCGCTTGTAAGGTTTGTCGCGACTCACTAAGGCGGAGAGTTATTTCATACATTCCCGCTAAGTTGGTTAACACTGTCTGCTTGATTGAGCTTTTTATGTTCCCAGACTGTTCCATCTGCATTTTTGCCTCCTGGTATAGTTTGTTTGCCTTCGATGACAAGGTTGCCACAGGCGTAGAGGGGGCGGTTGTCCCTGTAGTGGTAGTCGTCGTAGAGACTCCCTGTCTAGGTTTCCCAAGCCCCGTGTTACTGGGTTTTGGATTCATCTTTTACCCGAGTCAGATAGAACACAAGAGACAAACTGTGAACCGGACGAAGGCGGTTATGTTAATATATAATTTTAAAGTGAACAGCAATCGGCTCAATAAAGCCTTCGTGATATAAATTACCGGGCAAAATTATCACAAAAGTGTGATATTATCAATACAAATAAAATGTCTTAATTATAAATTAAACCTAGGTTGTCCTGTCCGTATAGGGCAGGGCAGTCTTAATGTATTAATTAAACTAATAATATATGCTCTATGTAGAGCCGTATCCTTTAAATAAATGTAAATTAGTGTTGGCACTACCAACGTCAAAACAAAAGAAAACAGAAATCGAAAAGATTTTTGCTCTAACCAAATTGGTTAGAGAGTTATGGGTTTTTTGGTGTACGGCTCTATGTAGAGACGAATTATTGGTTTCAAAAGGTAGCCCTTGTTGAGACCTTTTCAAAGATACCTTGCACGATTTCGTACCTTGTGTGGTTCAGAAATGAGCCTAAGAAACAAATTTTCAAGATGGCCGCTGAAAAATGTTTCTATTTTGTTTCTTGGCCCTATTTTGGCTGTAGTGGGCCAATTTTGCTGGGAATCGGCTCTAACTTTTTGTCTCTCCGAGGGCCAACCCCTAAGACCAAAATAAACTATTTATGGAACCTGAAAATTTCAGGCGTCGGATTCTCCTGAAAAGGGGTTGTCTGGCTAGAAGGCACCCTCCACAGCCCAAAACCGAAGGAATTATTTCTCTACGACCACCCGTCTAGAAATGGCGGTCGTTTTGGCAAAACCAAGATGGCCGCCGAACTGTCAAACTCCGGCGTGAAAGTGACGTAGCGCCGGTTCTAGAAGTCGCAGAGAAATGGGAATTGGACTGTCGAGTATGGCTTCGCTTGGAGTATCTATCCTGAAAGTTTCAGGTGAAAATAAGTTCAGCGCCTGAAAACACTCTAACTCCTGTAATAATTGTCCGAATTGCTAGAAGACACTCTCCACAGCCCAAAGCCGAAAGAATTACTTCTCTACGACCACCCGTCTAGAAATGGCGGTCGTTTTGGCAAAACCAAGATGGCCGCCGAACTGTCAAACTCCGGCGTGAAAGTGACGTAGCGCCGGTTCTAGAAGTCGTAGAGAAATGGGGTTTGGACTGTAGAGTATGGCTTCACTTGGAGTATCTATCCTGAAAGTTTCAGGCGAAAATAAGTTCAGCGCCTGAAAACACTCTAGCTCCCGTAATAATTGTCCAAATAGTCTGAAAACTCACTGGTGTGTTCTTCTAATGAGCGCGCATTTGACTGCAAGGTCAAAATCCGCGCGCCAGGTCCAGGTGTCCAGCAGTGGGCTTCAAAAGGTGAAATTTTCAAAAGGCTCTGGAATCTAGAGTTTCAACCGGAAAATTCTGGTTGATGTGTCGTTTTCTTCTACGTAGCTGTCTTCACCGAAAAGCATTTCTAAAACCATCCGCACGCATCGGGATATGTCTGCACGTTTTTCAAAAACCACGTGGGTTTTTCACTAAAAGTCGAATATTTCATAATTTTGAAGATAGAAAAATCTGGTTTTTTCACAAAATGTCTGGACACATTGTGCCCACAAAACAAGCAAATAAAAAAGGTAGGTCGTCGCTTTAGATTTCGCAGCGCACGCAAGTTTATGTTCTGGAATTTTAGTTTTTTAACCTAAAACTCACTGTTTTGTTGATAACTTTTTGCCACTGCAATCCTTGAGTGTAGCACTTTGTCACACGGGTGCGGCACACTATTACGCACACACTGATGCTACTTTCGAGTTGATCCGATCACAGTAACCAATTATTTTGAATTTTTTGCTGCGGAGCAGTTTTGAAAAGATGCTTCCACGGCAACGGGAGGCGCGAAACTGAGGTTAGGTTAGGTTAGGTTAGGTTAGGTTAGGTTAGGTTAGGTTAGGTTAGGTTAGGTTAGGTTAGGTTAGGTTAGGTTAGGTTAGGTTAGGTTAGGTTAGGTTAGGTTAGGTTAGGTTAGGTTAGGTTAGGTTGGGTTGGGTTAGGTTATGTTAGGTTGGGTTAGGTTGGGTTAGTTAGGTTAGGTTGGGTTAGGTTAGGTTAGGTTAGGTTAGGTTAGGTTAGGTTAGTTAGGTTAGGTTAGGTTAGGTTGGGTTAGGTTAGGTTAGGTTAGGTTAGGTTGGGTTAGGTTAGGTTGAGGTTAGGTTAGGTTAGTTAGGTTAGGTTAGGTTAGGTTAGGTTGGTGTATGTTATGTTAGGTTGAAGTTAGGTTAGGTTAGGTTAGGTTAGGTTAGGTTTTTTTTTTTTTTTTTTTTTGTAAGTTTTGCCACTTTTCCTATGACATGGTGGTCAGAGACTTTTTTAGGCTCAACTCGGACTTCGACGACTCTTTTTTTTATTATTTATTTAGTCCTTTATCTTTTGGAGGTGGTACAGAGCTCCGGGTTTTAAGTTCAGGAGCCCTGCAGCCGGTTTTAATATCGCATGCAATATTTACACATACTGGGTTTTGTTGTTTTCACTTACTACAATATTCTACTACTTAAGTCTTATCATAATTAGCTTTTTACATTTAATGCATTTGGGTTATATTCCTCGGAGTATAATAAATACATTATTTTCTTATGTCTATCTTATTCTACACATTTTATGTTTTTTATCTTTTTGTTTTTTTTTGATGTCATTGTGCGTTTCACAGTACGCATCACGTAACATTTTACATTTATCATCTAGTTTTATTTCTTAGTATAGTCTTAGTTGCTATATTTTTACAGTAATCTATAAAGTCACTTCTTGTTTTTTTGTTAGCTATTATGCTCGGAATGGATTCGACACTCAATTTCATTTGTATCTGCTGCTCGAGTTCAAAACGAGACCGCCCAAAATTCGGACATTCGGTCAGTATATGAGGAACCGATTCCTCTTTAGCCGGGTCACAGATACATTGAGGGCTTTCCTTGCATTTGAATCTGTGCAAATATTGCGCGAATCCTCCATGTCCCGTAAGTATTTGCACAAGGGTAGGTGTCAACTTTATTTTCTGATTACGGCGTATGCTACGTCTATAGTTGGGAAGAACATTTTTGTTGTGGCTCCTGTTTCGCTGTTTTTGTAGCGTGTGTCCCATTTGATCACGCTTGCTTGGCGGATTTGTCTTTTGACAAATGATATTGGGCATTTATCGTAGCTTGCCTTTGCCTTACTGAGCGTTGCCGCTTCCTTTGCAAGCTGGTCCGCCCTTTCGTTTCCTTCTACGCCGACATGCGCTCGTATCCAATAGAGACGCACATTTATTCCTCTGTTTTTGAGTGACGTTAAGTTTTGCTTCACAGCGAACGCTATGGGATGGAAGCAGTTTGGATTTTTCAACAGCTCTAAAGACGATCTTGAATCGCTGAAGATATTCACAGTGGCGTTTTCGGGGGTTTTAGTGCAATTTCCGTTGCCTGTTGGAGTGCGTACAATTCGGCTTGGAAGACCGTGCAATACGATTCCAGTTTGAATTTTTGTAGTTTATCTCTTTATTGTCCTTCCAACAGGTAAGGGCAGCACCCACCTTCCTTCAATTTTGCTGCCATCTGTGAAAATCCTCATGCCCTCTATTTGATGTTTTTCTGCTGTTTCTGCGTCTACATTCTCGAGACATGTAAATTCCACTTCCATCTCCTTGGCTGGGTGCATGGCTTTGAGAAAACAGACTCGGACTCAACTTCTCGGTCACTGAGCATTTCTTGTGGTTTTCCGCGTTTTGCTTCGTACAATTGGGCTGCTTCTTCAATTCTCATGTCTAAGGGGAGTAGTCCTGCGAGCGCTAAAGTTGAGTTTAGCGAGGCTGTGCGATATGACTTACATATTTTTTGTGCGAATCCCTTTGGACGGTATTCAAGCATTTTTGCACAGTTATTTTCCCGCGGCTGGAGCCCATGCGCTTGATGCGTACATTATGATGGGCTCTATGACTGCTACATAGATGGTTCTGACGATTTCAGAGTTGAGTCCCCAGCTGATTTTTGCCGATCGTGCTAGTGGTTTATACAGGTTTATAGCTTTTCTACAAACATATTTCACGTGATTGTTGAAGGTAAGTTTGCTATCTATGAGTATTCCTAGTAGTTTTATTTCCTCCACAATCTGTATTGGTGCTCCGCCCATATATACGGTTGGTGGGTCATATTTAAGTTTTCTTGTGACTATCATTGCGTTGGTCTTGTGGGGAGCAAATTTTAATTTGTTGCTGATTCCCCACTCGTATACATGTTGGAGTATGGTTGTAGCCTGTGCTTCCACTTCGGCGGATGATTTGCCTGTGAAGACAAGGACGACGTCGTCAGCAAAGGCCTGACAGTGTACCCCCTTCTTTTCGATACTCTCCAGCAGGGGGTCCAGCAGCAAGTTCCAGAACGTCGGGCCTCCTATGGATCCTTGCACGCATCCTTTTGTGGTTGGCTTCCTGCATTCTTTACCTGCATATCGGACACACACGCTCCTTTCACTTAAATAGCTGCTGACCAGAGCTCTTAGATTTGGTGGACACTTTTTGTCTGTGAGGCGACATTTTATGGCGGGCCACCACGCGCTATCAAAAGCTCCCTCTATATCTAGACTGACCACGATGTTAAACAATTTTTGCTGTAATTTTTCTTTTAAATGCTGGATCAGATCGTAGAGGGAGTCTTCTGTGCTTCGCTGTGGTACGAACCCGTATTGCCTGGGGTTCATTCTTGGCAGTAGATGCCACCGTAATCTTCTTACTAGCATTTTTTCGAGGATTTTACCCAACACCGGCAGGAGTCCAATCGGTCGGTATGATTTTGGTTGGGTATAATCGGATTTTCCGGGTTTGCGGAGGACTATGACTGTCGCTTCTTTCCAACATTTGGGGAAATGGGAGAGTTGTAAACATTTGTTTAGAATATCTAAAAAGACTTTCTCTTCTGCTACTATTGCCGCAGCGCAAATATCTGCTGTGAGGCCATCTGATCCCGGAGCTTTTTTCGGGTTGAAACTTCTCGCCGCTTGAAACATTTCTTCTCTGGTGAATTGGGGTCTTTTCTCCTTCGTAAGTGTCCTCCTCTGATTGCTTCCTTGCTGTTTGGTGTTCAGGGTTATCATTGGTGGGGTCGTCCTCAGGGAAGAAAGTTTGGGCAAGCAGTTCCACCGATTCCTCCGGGCTAAGCGTGCCCCGTTTTGGACGAGCGCTTGGTCGTCGTAGCGCTTTGAAGTTTTCCTTATCACTCTATATATTCCGTCCCAGAAACTTTCACGTTCCTGGGTACTACAGAATTTCTTCCAACTTTCTGTCTGAGCCTTTTGTGCCTCTAATTCATAATTCTCCTTTGATTTCAGATACTCGTTTATCACGTGCTGTTTACGTCGTGGTGCTGCGTTGCGGATCCTTCTTTTCTTCGTTATCATTTCCTTTTTCATCGCATCCAACTCTTCGGTCCACCAAGGTAGTTTAATTGTTTTGTTTGTCTTAGCTTCCGGTATTGTTTCTTTGCAAGTTTGTCCTATAATATCTATGTATTCTTTAACTGTTTCATCTAGTTTATCTTTAGTTGTAATGTTTTCTATTCCTTCTTTTATAAAGTTACTTTGTAATATTTTTGATTTAAATATTTTCCTAAATTCACTCCAGTTTGCTTTTTTGGTATTGTATTTTCGTGTACTCTTGTTAATGATGTTTATCCTTGGTTTATCTAGTGAGATGGTAAAAGTAATTGCGTTGTGGTCTGAGCTTGTTACCGATTCGTCAACCCTCCAATCGTGTATATGGCCGATCAGCCCTTGGCTACAAGCTGTTATATCCACTGTGCTTTGACACACGATTTCATTTCGGATAACGAAGAACGTCGGTTTTGTGCCCTCATTCAAGATGTGCATCCCCATTTCCTCCAGTGTCCCGGACAGCGCTTCTCCTCGATGGTCCTCCGAAGCGCTTCCACCAAGTACTCCAGGAGTTTACATCTCCTCCTATGATGATTTGGTTAACTTCAAGATCTTCTTTATTTTCTTAATTTGTTCAAGATAGGGCTCTATCGGTTGGGAGTCCTCAAAGTAAACCGAGATGATGCCTATCTTCCACACATCTGTTTTGAGTATTGCTACTGCCACATTCTCTGTTGTAAAGCTAGGCTTGTCGAGAATTTCAAATTCTCGTCAAATACTAGTATAGCTGATTTGACAGGCTTTGTTTGATGTGTGTTACTCTGGATTACTCTAAATCCCGTAGATTGTGCTATTTCTCCTTCTGCTCCTACGTATGGTTCTTGAACTATTGCGATGCTAATTTTCCTTTTTGTGACTCTAGGAGGAGTTCCTTGGTTGCAAGTTTTTCCTTTGTAGGTTCGCTTGTATAACCCTGTATGTCGCCGATTTGGGGGACTTGATTTGTGTCGTCTGTAGTAGAGTCCGTGACCACCTTAGCAATATGCTACCGTCGATCTAGCCAGGAATCCCATCTTTTGCGGACTGGACACTTTGCATCAAACGCGTTGTGATTTAACTGGTCTGGGTCTATATTTGCATGCTTGCAGTTCTTACAAGCTGGTGGTGTTTCCGCTAGCCAGTCCGCACAGTCTGCCCGCATGAGGGCCCCGCAATGGCTGCAGAGGTCGGCTGCCTCTTTGCAGAATTTCCTTCCGTGGCCGAAACCGAGGCAGCGCGTGCACTGGATGAGAGGAGTTTGGTCTTCCACTCTTACTCGTTGTAAATCCACATGCACTCGCTCTGACTCGACCATCCGCTGCCATATTTTGGGGGAGACTTGCAGTATGACGTGATTTTGGTGGGGATTCCTTGTTCTTCTACGGTATTTAACTGTCATACGGTCATCTTCGGTGGTTATGTCTCTGAATAAGTGGCTGTTTTGCGTCTTTAGTGATGCTATTATTTGATCATCTGTGAGGTATGACATGGTATCTTTCATTATTACGAGGATCCTTGTTTTCATCTCTTCTATATTTAAGTTATTTCCGGCCTCTTTTATCCTCTTGGTTACTTTTGACAATTCTTCGCGTGAACTGCACCCGATCACAACCTTTGATCCTTGGCTTTACGCACCTATCCACCTTTAGACCCTTGTTCTTGGCGTCTACTGCCGTTCTTATCTTCTCTATAACCTCACCGCTGGTGTCCTTCTCGTTTGATGACGATACCACTATTGAATGTAGTGGCGCCTGCATCGGTTTCGGTTTTACGCTCCCTGACGTGACTTGGGCGTAAGTCATCTTGGCGAGGTCTGTAGAGGTTGTCTTGAGCTGGTCTGTGAGGGTCTTTGTGTGCAGGTTGCATTCAGCCAGTTCCTCTTTATGTTGTTTGAGGTCACTGATCAATTTGTTTATGAGGTCCGTTGATTGGTTATTGGTGCTTGGTTCCGGTGTAGTTGGTTTTGTCTTCTCGAGTATTTTAAAATTTTCACTCCGGGCCATATCTATTTTTCCAATGACGTCAAAACTGATCATGTCCCGAATGGTTTGTATTCCCTTCACCACTTCTGCGATTGGAGCTCTGGAGTCCATGTTTTCAACAATGCCGTCGTTTCCTGCATTTGTTTGTTGTGTTCCACCTCTTTAGCGAAGTGTGTCGTTCATGCGAGCCTTGAGGCGTTCGATCTCGTCACGCTGTTTTTGGATGGCCTCCTGGTACTCCAGAATGCAGTCGTACATGCTTGTGAGTTTAGTAATAACTGACTCTTTTGCAACCATCTTCGACTGTTCTAGTTGTGTTTTTGCTTCCATGTAAAGTCTATTAGACTTACGTGAAAGCGTTTCTGAGGCTTGCGTGCTGCTGGCTGATGTGTTTGCCGATTTTGGTGATGCTCCGTTTTCGTCGCATTTCCGAATTCGAGCCGTAGACCTCCTGTCGCAGTGCGTGTGCCTTTTGTGACTGAGACATATTGGATCCCGCAAAACCCCACAGATTCAAACGCAATTATCGATATTTAATAATGTTATAAAAGCAGATGACTTATAACTAATTTGTCTTGTCCGTATAAGGCAAGACGGTCTTATATATGTAATGGAAAAACAATAGGCAATAATGATCACAAAGTGTGATAATGTCTATAAAATAAAGCGTCTTACAATTATACAAAAGAAGCGAAATGCTAGTCGGGTTTTATAGAAAACAATAAAGTTTGGCTCAATAAAGCCTACGTGAGGTTCTAAATGTACTCCACAATTTGTAGAGGCAGTCTCTACAATTTTTAACAATGGCTCTATGTAGAGCTATAATTATCTCTTAAATCGAAAGAGCTCGAAGAACCCTTTAAAATGAGCCCAATATCGAGGTCCTAGCTCCAGTAGTTCCGGCGCAAATGGTGTTTCAAGTTTTAGGTGCAAAAGGTGCAAATTAGGTGCAAGTGATTTTCCTCCGGAAGTACTGGTCCAATTTCGTCGAGACTAGGCTCCAGACTCTTGTATCCGCAAGATCTACCGTCCTGGTTAGTTTAATATAATTTTCAGGACCTGAAATTTTCAGTTCCTGAAAATGGTCTGAGGGACTTAAGATTTTCAGGCCGGGAAGATAATGCCGGGACAAGAACAATATCGAAAGAACCAGCTCTCTACGACGCTCGGTTCGGGCGCTATAGAAGTTTAAATATTTTCAAAATGGCCGCCTCAACTGTCAAAACTTAAGTTTGACGGCTTGTAGCGCCGGCTGTCGTGGTCGCAGAAAACTGGTGTTTGAACTTTTTCGCAAGTGTCTGGGGTGATCTCGCTCCTGGTGTGGTTTTCAGGATCCTGAAATTTTCAGCCTCTGATACGCCTGAAATTTGGAAAGTGGGGACAGAAGGTGTCCGTGAGTCTAAATCCAAAATTTTGGCTTCCTGCGACAAAAGGTCGCAGCGTAGCACCTGTTCTAGTAAAAACAAAATGGCCGCCGAGCTGTCAAAAGGCCGCTTTAAAAGCCTGTAGCGCAAAAACTACTCGTCAGAATTTGAAAAATTGGGTATCTGGAGAATCGGCTTGACCCTCCGGTTAAACTGAGACCTGTTTCAGGGCTGTAAAATTTCAGGCGCCGAAATCGCCTGAAAATAGTCAGATCACAAAAAATGACAATTCAGCTGCCAAAAATCTTTAGAACCGTGTCTGTAGGTCCTCTGGTTCCAGGGCAATCTGTGTTTCAAGTTTGGTGCAAAATTTTCAAATTTGCACCAAATAGTCAAAATCTACGTTTTTAGGGCTAGGGGGGTGCTGTTTGGTGTTAAATAGGTCGAAAATGGGTAGATGAATCTAAATTTGGCACTAAAATAATTTTAGAAATATTATATTTAAATTAATTAACGAAAAAAGGTTAAAATTCAATATTTCTGAAACCAGTGGCCTGAAAATTTTGCAAAAAATCTTAAAATTAGTCTTAAATAAGATGCTACGATATACAAAAGAAAGAATTTTTGTGGAACTGTAAGTCAATGAGTTATAACTGAAAAACCTGAAAATTTGGTTTTCAATTATATTTTCAAAATCAATCGACTGAAAATTATGACACTTAAAAGTTCGATAGATAGTCTTAGCGCGCAAGGGATAGCAGTGTTAGAATCCAAGAATTTTACTTAGTTTCTTCTAAATAAAAATGTCTTTTCAGGAGGAGTTTCCGCTAATAACTTCGTTATAAATAGTTCAAAATTCTGGAAAATTTCAGAATCGAAATCCTTAGGTCTTGAAGCACTTTTCAGTTTTTATTTCAAGTTTCTGGCACAATTCCTTCTTACATCAATTTGGAGGTTAAAAGCACGTGTTTTGATGTTTTTTTCAGGATAACTGAAGAACGTGCGAGTGTAAAAATCTCCAAAAAAATCATAATGTAGTCTCAGTAAATGTGCTTTGGAATATGTAATAAAAAATATGGGTCGTCGATCTCAATCCCGAGTAAAAAATTATTGAAAGTTCAAAATTGACCTGAAATTCGGTTATTTCCTTCTGGCTCGTTGCACTGAAATCCAATTTTCACTTTCGGCACGGCACTGTATTCGTCTCACTGAACCGCACAAAATGACACTTGTTTCGTTAAAATCGGGTAAGAATATCTATTTAATTTCGATTTTTTAGTGCGGAGCTCGAATAAAAAGATGTTTGCTCGGTCACGGGAGAGATGCAACTGGGGTTAGGTTAGGTTAGGTTAGGTTAGGTTAGGTTAGGTTAGGTTAGGTTAGGTTAGGTTAGGTTAGGTTAGGTTAGGTTAGGTTAGGTTAGGTTAGGTTAGGTTAGGTTAGGTTAGGTTGGGTTAGGTTGGGTGGGGTGGGGTTAGGTTAGGTTGGTTAGGTTGGGTTGGGTTAGGTTAGGTTAGGTTAGGTTGGGTTGGGTTGGAGGTTGGGTTAGGTTGGGTTAGGTTAGGTTAGGTTAGGTTAGGTTGGGTTAGGTTAGGTTAGTTAGGTTAGGTTAGGTTAGGTTAGGTTAGGTTAGGTTAGGTTAGGTTAGGTTAGGTTGGGTTGGGATTGGGTTAGGTTGGGTTAGTTAGGTTAGGTTGGGTTAGGTTAGGTTGGTTAGGTGGGTTAGGTTAGGTTGGGTTAGGTTAGGTTAGGTTAGGGATTGGGTTAGGTTAGGTTAGGTTGGGTTAGGTTAGGTTAGGTTAGGTTAGGTTAGGTTGAGTTGGGTTAGGTTAGGTTAGGTTGGGTTGGGTTGAGTTGGGTTGGGTTAGGTTAGGTTAGGTTGGGTTAGGTTGGGTTGGGTTAGGTTAGGTTGGTTAGGTTGGGTTAGGTTAGGTTAGTTAGGTTAGGTTGGGTTGAGTTGGGTTGGGTTGGGTTGGGTTAGTTAGGTTAGGTTAGGTTAGGTTGGGTTAGGTTAGGTTGGGTTAGGTTAGGTTAGGTTAGGTTGGGTTAGGTTGGGTTAGGTTAGGTTGGTTAGGTTAGGTTAGGTTGAGTTAGGTTAGGTTAGGTTAGTTAGGTTAGGTTAGGTTAGGTTGGGTTGGGATTAGGTTAGGTTAGGTTAGGTTAGGTTAGGTTAGGTTGGGTTGGGTTAGGTTGGTTGGGTTGGGTTAGGTTAGGTTAGGTTAGGTTAGGTTAGGTTAGGTTAGGTTGGGTTGGGTTGGGTTAGGTTGGTTGGGTTAGGTTAGGTTAGGTTAGGTTAGGTTGGGTTAGGTTGGGTTAGGTTAGGTTGGTTTAGGTTGGGTTAGGTTAGTTAGGTTAGGTTAGGTTAGGTTGGGTTAGGTTAGGTTAGGTTAGGTTAGGTTGGAGTTAGGTTAGGTTAGGTTAGGTTAGGTTAGGTTGGGTTAGGTTGGTTAGGTTAGGTTAGGTTAGGTTAGGTTGGGTTAGGTTAGGTTAGGTTAGGTTAGGTTGGGTTAGGTTAGGTGAGGTTAGGTTAGGTTGGGTTAGGGTGGGGGAGGTTGGGTTAGGGTAGGTTAGGTTAGGTTAGGGTGGGTTGGGTGTGGTTGGGTTAGGTTAGGTTGGGGTTGGTTTGGTTAGGTTAGGTTAGGTTGGGTTAAGTTAGGTTAGGTTAGGTTAGGTTAGGTTGAGTTAGGTTGGGTTAGGTTAGGTTAGGTTAGGTTAGGTTAGGTTGGGTTAGGTTAGGTTGGGTTAGGTTAGGTTGGGTTGGGTTAGGTTAGGTTGGTTAGGTTAGGTTGGGTTAGGTTAGGTTAGGTTAGGTTAGGTTAGGTTAGGTCAGGTTAGGTTAGGTTAGGTTAGGTTAGGTTAGGTTAGGTTAGGTTAGGTTAGGTTAGGTAAGTATAGGTTAGGTGAGGTTAGGTTGGGTTGGGTTCGGTTAGGTTGGGTGGGGTTAGGGTAGGTTAGGTTGGGTTAGGTTAGGTTAGGTTGGGTTGGAGTTGGGTTAGGTTGGGTTAGGTTGGGTTAGGTTAGTTGGGATTAGGTTAGGTTGGGTTAGGTTAGGTTGGGTTGGGTTAGGTTAGGTTAGGTTAGGTTAGGTTAGGTTAGGTTGGGTTAGGTTGGTTGGGTTAGGTTAGGTTAGGTTAGGTTAGGTTAGGTTAGGTTAGGTTAGGTTAGGTTAGGTTAGGTTGGGTTAGGTTGGGTTAGGTTAGGTTGGTTAGGTTAGGTTGGGTTAGGTTAGGTTGGTTTAGGTTAGGTTAGTTGGTTAGGTTGGGTTAGGTTAGGTTAGGTTAGTTAGGTTGGGTTAGGTTAGGTTAGGTTGGGTTGGGTTGGGTTAGGTTGAGGTTGGGTTAGGTTGGGTTAGGTTAGGTTAGGTTGGGTTAGGTTAGGTTAGGTTAGGTTGGGTTAGGTTGGGTTAGGTTAGGTTGGGTTGGGTTAGGTTAGGTTGGGTTGGGTTGGGTTAGGTTGAGTTAGGTTAGGTTAGGTTAGGTTAGGTTAGGTTAGGTTGGGATTAGGTTAGGTTGGGTTAGGTTAGGTTAGGTTAGGTTAGGTTGAGTTAGTTAGGTTAGGTTAGGTTGAGTTGGGTTGGGTTAGGTTAGGTTAGGTTGGGTTAGGTTAGGTTAGGTTGGGTTAGGTTAGGTTAGGTTAGGTTGGGTTAGGTTAGGTTAGGTTAGGTTGAGTTGAGTTAGGTTAGGTTAGGTTGGGTTGGGTTAGGTTAGGTTAGGTTAGGTTGGTTAGGTTAGGTTAGGTTAGGTTAGGTTAGGTTAGGTTGGGTTAGGTTGGGTTGGGTTAGGTTAGGTTAGGTTAGGTTAGGTTAGGTTAGGTTAGGTTAGGTTAGGTTAGGTTAGGTTGGGTTAGGTTAGGTTGGGTTAGGTTAGGTTAGGTTAGGTTGAGTTGGGTTGGGTTAGGTTAGGTTAGGTTAGGTTAGGTTGGGTTGGGTTAGGTTGGGTTGGGTTGGGTTAGGTTAGGTTAGGTTAGGTTGGGTTAGGTTAGGTTAGGTTGGGTTGGGTTGAGTTAGGTTAGGTTGGGTTAGGTTAGGTTAGGTTAGGTTAGGTTAGGTTAGGTTAGGTTAGGTTGGGATTAGGTTAGGTTAGGTTAGGTTAGGTTAGGTTAGGTTAGGTTAGGTTAGGTTAGGTTAGGTTGAGGTTGGGTTAGGTTAGGTTAGGTTGGGTTGGGTTGGGTTAGGTTAGGGTTAGGTTAGGTTAGGTTGGGTTGGGTTAGGTTAGGTTGGGTTGGGTTGAGTTAGGTTAGGTTAGGTTAGGTTAGGTTAGGTTAGGTTAGGTTAGGTTGGGTTGGGTTAGTTGGGTTGAGTTAGGTTAGGTTAGGTTAGGTTAGGTTGGAGTTGGGTTAGGTTAGGTTAGGTTAGGTTAGGTTAGGTTGGGTTAGGTTGGGTTGGAGTTGGGTTGAGTTAGGTTAGGTTAGGTTAGGTTGAGTTGGGTTAGGTTGGGTTAGGTTAGGTTAGGTTAGGTTAGGTTAGGTTAGGTTAGGTTAGGTTAGGTTAGGTTAGGTTGGGTTGGGTTAGGTTAGGTTAGGTTGGAGTTAGGTTAGGTTAGGTTGGGTTGGGTTAGGTTAGGTTAGATTGGGTTAGGTTAGGTTAGGTTAGGTTAGGTTGGGTTGGGTTAGGTTAGGTTAGGTTAGGTTGGGTTGGGTTAGGTTGGGTTAGGTTAGGTTAGGTGGGTTGGAGTTAGGTTGGAATTAGGTTAGGTTGGGTTAGGTTAGGTTGGGTTGGGATTGGGTTGGGTTAGGTTGGGTTAGGTTAGGTTAGGTGGGTTAGGTTAGGTTAGGTTGGGATTAGGTTAGGTTAGGTTAGGTTAGGTTAGGTTAGGTTAGGTTAGGTTAGGTTAGGTTAGGTTAGGTTGGGTTAGGTTAGGTTAGGTTAGGTTAGTTGGAGTTAGGTTAGGTTGGGTTGGGTTGGGTTAGGTTAGGTTGGAGTTGGGTTGGGTTGGGTTAGGTTAGGTTAGGTTAGGTTAGGTTAGGTTGGGTTAGGTTAGGTTAGGTTGAGTTAGGTTAGGTTGAGTTAGGTTAGGTTGAGTTAGGTTGGGTTAGGTTAGGTTAGGTTGGGTTAGGTTGGGTTGGATTAGGTTGGGTTAGGTTAGGTTGGGATTGGGATTAGGTTGGGTTGGGTTAGGTTGGGAGTTGGGATTAGGTTAGGTTAGGTTAGGTTAGGTTGGTTAGGTTGGGTTGGGTTAGGTTGGGATTAGGTTGGAGTTGGGATTGGGTTGGGTTAGGTTAGGTTGGAGTTAGGTTAGGTTGGGTTAGGTTAGGTTAGGTTGGGTTAGGTTAGGTTAGGTTAGGTTAGGTTAGGTTGGGTTAGGTTGGGATTAGGTTAGGTTAGGTTAGGTTGGGTTGGGTTAGGTTGGGTTAGGTTGGGTTAGGTTAGGTTAGGTTAGGTTAGGTTAGGTTAGGTTAGGTTAGGTTGGGTTGGAGTTGGGTTAGGTTAGGTTAGGTTAGGTTGGAAGGTTAGGTTAGAGGGTTAGGTTAGGTTAGGTTAGGTTAGGTTGGGTTAGGTTAGGTTGGGTTAGGTTAGGTTAGGTTGGGTTAGGTTAGGTTAGGTTGGGTTAGGTTAGGTTAGGTTAGGTTGAGTTAGGTTAGGTTAGGTTAGGTTGGGTTAGGTTGGGTTAGGTTAGGTTAGGTTGAGTTGAGTTAGGTTGGGTTAGGTTGAGTTAGGTTGGAGGTTAGGTTAGGTTGGGATTGAGTTAGGTTAGGTTGGGTTGGGTTAGGTTGGGATTGGGTTAGGTTAGGTTAGGTTAGGTTAGGTTAGGTTGGGTTAGGTTGGGTTGGAGTTGGGTTAGGTTAGGTTAGGTTAGGTTAGGTTGGGATTGGAGTTGGGTTAGGTTAGGTTAGGTTGGGTTAGGTTAGGTTGGGTTGGGTTGGGATTAGGTTAGGTTGGGTTGGAGTTAGGTTGAGTTGAGTTAGGTTAGTTGGGTTAGGTTAGGTTAGGTTAGGTTGAGTTAGGTTGGGTTGGGTTAGGTTGGGTTAGGTTAGGTTAGGTTGGGTTAGGTTAGGTTAGGTTAGGTTGGGTTGAGTTAGGTTGGGTTGGGTTGGGTTAGGTTAGGTTGAGTTGGGTTGGGTTAGGTTAGGTTAGGTTAGGTTAGGTTAGGTTGAGTTGGGATTAGGTTAGGTTAGGTTAGGTTAGGTTAGGTTAGGTTGGGTTAGGTTAGGTTAGGTTGGGATTGGTTAGGTTAGGTT